>JAXGGA010018178.1:0-22663 GCA_038373865.1 Uloborus plumipes
TAATTCATAAATTTATTAAATGCAAAAAAACAGTAAAATTCTATTCTAAATTTAAATTTATAAGCTTATTATAAAAAGTTGGGAAATTTTTTTATGTTCTGCCTTTTTTTAAAAATAAGAAATAAATTAAAAAATATCATATGTAAAAATAATTATACCCCCCCCAAATAAAATAAGTAAAAATTAAAAAAATATTAAAAAGGAAAACCCCCCAAAAATTTAAAAAACATGAATTTTTTGATAAAAACATCCCTTTGGGCATTTTAAAAATGGGATACTTAAGGAAAATTTTGCCTTTCACCCAAACAAATGTAAAACTCTATTTGGGGGTTTAAAGTTTTTTTTAATTTTAAGGAAACATTTTTAAAATTGGTTAAAACAGGTTCCCGGAAATTTTTGAACCCCCCTTGATTTACTAAAAAGGGTAAAAATTTTAAAAACCCCTGGCCCCGGGAAATGAAAAGAAATGAAAGTGGACAAGTTTCAAACTCGTCAAATGAATATTGGGCATAAAGCAAGGTATTGAAGCTCTTTGGTTGGGGTTTTTTTCAACATACTTGAAAACTGAAAAAACATCTGCTATATCACGGTGCAGCCATAATTGTGCTTTGAGTGACTGTGAGAGTCGATCATTAAGGGGATTGTGACAAGAAATAAGAAGAACACTGATGCAATAGTTACTGAGAGAAGGAATATCATACTCAGAAACCCTTTGAAATATAAAAAATCTAAAGGGGCATAGCCAGTTTTTCTGACTGAGATGAAGTTCAGAACTCATCCATTTATCTGAAATAAGATAAAGTAATGTTTAAACTATGAATGTGTAGATATTTAATTTAAACATAACTATCAGGCAGTAGACCCAACAAGAACAGCTCTCACTTCAATCCCTGATAGTGAGAGAAAGCAAGGGTGTCCGAAACTAATCAGGAGCCAGATAGTCTTACAGAAAAGATGCTTTTGGTTGCCCAAGCTGGAGGAAGGCTAGGGAGGCAGGATTAAACCAAAGGGGATGCCCTTCATGCTAGGGACCTCATGCGCCACTAGGCATTAAGAGAATCAAGTCTCGGCAAATTATAAAACCTGAAAGCAGAGAAATGAAAGGCAATGATTTGGTCTGATGAGTGATGTTTACTACTTTTTCCACTTGTAGGAAGAATGGTAGGTGGTACTCTTGGTAAGCAAATAAAATTGTAATAGAATAAGATTCAAGTTCATTATAATCCAATCTGAACACATGAACTCTTTCTTAAGGCAAATTATTGTTCTTTGATTTTTTAACATATTTTTTTGCTTTTTTTTAATGAATGTATGATTTGTCTCTCTTTTCTTTAGATTGATGGATTTAATGTTTGATTATTTTTGCATCTTTTCTTCAGTTTTCAAGATTTTATGTTGAATTTTATTTTTATTATTTTATTTTATTTTCAGATTTGGATTAGGAAGACCTCCGATTGTAATAAAGTTCGTATTCATATTAATCAACTGCAGAAAGGAAAATTTACTATCCGAAGGAGATCTGCCTGAATTTATCATGCATTTGTTTCATCATATATGTATTTTGTACATAGAATATTTATGTAATTATCATACTTACACATTAATGTAAGTCTTGATAATATTTTGTTTTATATAGTAAACATTAAATTGTTGAGTTTTGGTTTTCTATTTCATGACTGGTCACATACCCAATGGATTCGCATGTTTCTTAAAAGGGGTGGGTGGTGCATAAATGAGAAGTCCAAAATTGAAATAAATACAAATTTTTTCGTCCATGTATTGTGCAAATATATATATATATATATATATATATATATATATATATATATATATATATATATATATGTATATATATATATATAGATAGATAGATAGATAGATGAACCCTCAAATGAACTAAGTGTTTTTTTTTTTTTTTACTTCCACTTCCTTTCTTTAACCCATTAATGCCTGACATTTATTTTCCAAAGAAATTTTGTATACTTGTTACAAACAGTGTTTAATGGACAGGAAAAATAATAAAAAAAAATATTATGTAAAAAATTATTTTTTTATTAAGGAAAGAAAAATCTTCCCTTAAAAGTTACGATAGACCCCAGAGGGTACATACTTTTTTTACTAAAATTGTTTTCTGCCTACGATATAATATTTAAAAAGGCATTTTATAAGAAGAAATAAAATCAGCAACTAATCTAAACTGGGAAGTTGGGAATAACTTTGAAAACTTGGCTTTTTTTCTTGAGATTGTGAACGATGTAATTTTTGATAAAGGTCATATTAAAACTGCTACAGAACACGCTTTACAATGGTTATGTGCTGCAATCTGTTAATAACGAATTGAAACAATACCAAGGTATTAATTGAACACTATTATTTAGTTGAAATGTTCATTTTGGGGAAATTCAGACCCTTTTTTGGACCGTCCCTAAAAAGGACGCTAGGCATTAATGGGTTAAATGGAAGCAGCAATCTTTACATTTTCATTAATGACTCAAGTAGTTTTTTCTTGGCCGTTTTTAGTTTAAACATTTCCGTTTTTTTTTTTTTTTCACTTTTAGAGAAAATATATTTAATCCGTAAAGGTGACTAACATTTTTTTTTCTTTTTGAAAATTACATCTTAATCCAAAACGATACTCTATCTGTGGTTTATTCTTTTTTGTCTAAGAAAAAAAAAAGTTTCAACTGATTTTTCATTAAACAAAAAAGTTAAAAGTAATTGCAACAAAAACCATTCACCATGTGGTTAATATTTAAAATTTTTCGTGCTTCATTAATGTTGCTTATATTGATTGAATTGGTGAGTTTGAAAACCAGTTATCTCAATAAAAAACTAATTTAACAGGAAAGACAGAAAACAAAATTATTCAATATTCTTATGACATGTAGGGCTTTTTTCTTTTTGTTTTACCATGTAATAGGCTGTTTACTTTAGATTCTATTATTTCTACAGGATTATAGCATTTCTTGTTGCATTAAATTGAGTAATTAAAAATTGGAGATGGCGTTTTGTAAAAAAAGAATTAAAACATATTTTTAAATACTTGAACAGAAGAAAATATTAATATTCTTCATATTAATTAATTATTCTTCATTAAAAATTTCAAATAAAATTCATTATATTTTCTGCTAATGAAGTGGATATGGTTATTTTTTCCCATTGCTATAGTATTAATAGTTAACGAAGTAAATTTTAAAAGTGAAACCAAAATAGAAACATGTAATCAATGCAATGAAACAATAGAAAAGTATAATTCAAAAATCCTCTTCTGGTACTTACAATCTGTGCTAGGTCATAAACAACGTTCTTAATTAAAAGCCAAAATATCATTTGATTCGTAACACTTTCCCAATGTCTACAATTTTTTTTTCTCCATGATAACTAGTTTTTTTTACTGGCTGTGGAGCCCCCCCCCCCTTTTTTTTTTGACAAAGAACAATAATTACTTTACCGCCAAAAATTGAGCACTTCAATTTCTTAAGGTGTCAAACTTTTATAAGTAAAACTAGTAATTAGGTATAAAGCAGTTAGTAGCCGCCCCTAAGCAAGGGCTAAGGCAGGAACATGCAATACACTGCCAACTCTGTTATTTCATGGATCGAAATGACCGAGTTGGCGGTGTATTGTATAGTAATTAGGTGCTTGAAATTGCGTTTTCTATTTTATTGCTTTTCCACACGAAGCATTTTGATAATACAATTTTCTTATAATACTCTGACACACCAGTTTTTGGAATCAAGGATAATATTTACTGACACCTCTCTTACAGTGAACTTTTGCTGATGCCATTGGTCATTCTATCAATGTGGTACATTGTTGAGTGTGTATATGATACTGGTTCAAGTTTAGTTAGCGAACAAGTCAACTCCAGGATATCAGGTGTTTACGAACTAAATCAGGGGTGGCCAACCTTTTTAGGGAGAGTGCCACTATCTGGAGAGAAAAAAACTCAGCGTGCCACATTGTATTTTTCAAACAAATTGATTTTTTTTGAAGTTAAAAATAGATTTTATGCTGGCTGATTATGTAATTCTTACTCAAATGAAATATTTTTTCTCGTTAATCTGAGTATTTTATAGATTCTGTCAGTTGACTTATGCTTAAAATAGAAACAAATGACATCAATAATTCTCTTCCAAAAAAAAAAAAAAAAAGTCTGTACTTTATGTGGTTTATGAGTCTGCATCTTTTCTACCAAGTCTTTAATTTTAGGATTAGTTCTTGAGAATCCTAAGAAATTTAACTGTTTTAAGTGCAATCAATTTATATTCAACGATATTTCGATTTTTCTGCATTCATAACAAAAAAATTTGTTAAGAAGCGTATTTTTAGCCAAATCTACAACAGCATCAGACGGCTAAAGTGTGTAAATGTGAAAAAAACATTTTTGTTACAAATTTCCAAATTTCTATACAACGTGGGAGACTTTCTGTTGAAGTAAGCTCTTATATTTGATTACCAATGCAAATGGTCAGTAATTCCGATTTGGATTTCAGAAGGATAACAAGTAGTGTCTTGCAGAGAAATAAACAAAGAATTTGAAAATGTCAGCATTTTTTTATGATCTCGAAAATCATCAAACCTAGCACTGAATGAATACTTAAATCGGTGGAAAATTTTCTCCATATACCATTGGAAAATTATTAAATTTCGGTTGATACTTTCAGTATTAACTTTTAATATTTTGTTCTTTTTTCTCCAAACTAGAGAGAAAGAAACTGAAGTTTCATCATAAAAGAATGTAGATGGCCTCTACTGGTTTAGGAAACCTTTTTTTTTGTACAATCTTAAATTTAAATTACTTAAACGCAGGATATTAAGAGATGGCATAGCTAAATTAGTTCCTATTCTCCATATCTAAGTAGCAAGTCCTCATCATTGCTTTCCTTCCAGATGTTTTGAAAAAACACTCCTTAAAATTCAAAAATCTTATGACTATTTTTCCTTTGGATAGCTATTACACATTTTAATAAAGGAGTAACTTGCCATATTCTCATCTTTCTCCTGGGAAAAGTTCACAAAACATTCAGAGCTCTAATTCGTAGTTTGTTAATAAAGTTAACTCTACAGGGTCACCAACAGAGAAAAAGTCTCATTCCTTGGCAAGGAACTTGTGATAGATAATTCGGTGACACTTTTGAAGTTTTTTTTCCAAATTATTTTCAAGTAATGTAACAAAAACACTTTAAGGGTCATCATTTGTGCAATCATGCCAAATTTTGTCCAATCTAGTTTCTTCCGTTTAATTGCAGAGTTTTTTTTTTTTTTTTCAATTTCATCACCCGTAGCTGAAACTATTTCAGATCAAGAATCCATTCTGCAGCATCGAAAGTTTCATTCGTGTCAAGCACAAATATGCTTTTCAAAGCATTGTCTGTAGCATCACAGCTTCCGTTGGATGTCTAAAGCTAACGCTAAGTACTTTGCAATATTGTAGTTCAGACAATTTTTAAGCCAGCCTCCTGACACTTAATTCTCAAAATATCATGACATTTATCAGTTTAAGGGTTTTAGTTTTTATCAATATTTTTGATATCGACATTTTTTCCTCAATTTTGGATTTTTTTCATAAGTCTTCGCGTGCCACTGTTACTGATCTGCCGTGCCACATTGTGGCACTCGTGCCGCGGGTTGGCCACCACTGAACTAAATAGAGATTTCAGTGATTAATATTTTCTATAATTATTAGGAAGAAAGGACTTGCTTGTAGGCTAAAAGCTGTGCCCATATCAGTTGAACTGGAAAGAAGATGATCTCAATTTGAATTGTTTTTAAACTCAACAATTCAACACTTATTTTACCTTATTATTGTGTAAATCAGGAGGACACATAGGATCTGTATGAATAGTACTATTTTTGAATTTATACTGATATCATTTATTTAGCAGTTATTGCATTCATAATGAATAAAATGATTATAATGCCGGTGAATTCATATGTAATGGCTAATCTTTATTTCATACATGATTTTTCAGCGCAACAGATCTTATTTTTTTTCAATTGTCATCAATCACTTTGTTTTTAGCTGAAGCAGGAAACCTTTTGTTTACATTTATATTGAGGAAAAAAAATTGCTCACCATGTAACATTCACGCTATATCTTATAATGGAATTATCATTCCATGGAACATGATAAACTTATAATAAACTTCCCATGCATCGTTTTTCATTATATTAAGTTTATATTAGTGTAGAATCATGCCACAACTTGTCATCGTTTACGTTTTAGCAGTTATAAGTTTGCTAAAGTAAGCTCTTTTTTCGTTTTTTAAAAAATATAATGCAAATTTTGTATTGTTGACATTTAGATTGCAAATTACATTTATGTCAAGGGTTTGGCATGAAGCTTCAAGAAATTTTGGAAAACATAACAAGTATTCTACGGTTTTAACGATTTCCCTTTCTTATATGAAATGATATAATGTAAATAAGACCAGGGACGTAACTAGACCATTTTCGAACAGGGGCAGGACTTCGTTTCGGCGCCCCCCCCCCATCCCCCTTCTTCATTAAAATAAAATGAAATATTTGTCGAAAAAAAATAACGCCAACGTCTGGACCGTCATATAAATGTATACTCAACGTATATTACATTAAAAATGAACAATAAGCACAACTAAATAAATACAATACTTCCTCAAAGCCAAAGGGACAACTTTTCCCTCTTCACACCCCTGAATATCGGGCCAGACCGACCACCGACGCACATTGGTTTTAGTGCTCCATTTTCTCATACATTTTCTGCCCAGATGGTTAATGTTTTTTTTTTCTTTTTGAAAGTATGCTTATCAGTTAGTTTTTAAGTTAAAATGTCAAGTTAATTCTAAAACTTCTCACGCATTTCAATATGAGAATAGCTTATAGCTCATAAACTTCTTTTTTCATACTGTAACGATTTCAAATGTGAAAAGATTAATAAAATGATCTCGAAGTATATGTGGACTGAATCAAAATGAATAGATTAAAATTTTAGAAAATAGTATTTAATTATTCAATAAAAGGCTAGGACGAAAGTCATTTATGTACTTGGAAGTACCTGGGGCGGAGCCCCCACCTTCCTGTCTTTTCATTGGGTGAGAATGGAGAGCGGCATGAGCCTGGACCAATTGTAAGCTGGTAAATGTGCCAAGAGGAATTGCTTAGATTTAAATAAAAGTTTAAATTTAATAAAGCTAACATGAATACAAGTACAAATGAAAATAAAAATGAAGAACCATTTTAAATATATTTCTATTTAGTTTCAGCTTTTTACATCACTTACATTAGAAAACGAAAAAAATAGAACTTTATTTTGCGATCTTTTTCGGCTAGAAAAGTTTTTACAATGTCATCAAATGATAACTTAGACAATAATGATAATATTAATAAAAACAATAATAAATACAAGCTGTGTAACCATAAATACTTTCAAACAAAAGCAGGAATTTGAATTCAGAATTGAAAAATCGGGAATTGTGTAAAAGGAGAATTCTATCTTTATACAGTTTATCTCAAGTTTTTCAGTAATTTTTATTTTGAAACTAGAGTTACCCGCCACGTCTTTGCCCGTGGTAAAATTTAAACGATTTTTGCTGCTGTCGCTGTATCCATAATTGCCGAATAAAAAGCTCTGTACTGCAAATACATTGAAAAATTGAAGCGTAATTTTACCGAAGTTTGTTGGAGAAAAAAAAAAAACATCTGCTTTGTAAGCGCAAAATTATTTTCAATTTCAACGAAATTTTAGTTTCAATTAATGGCCTGCTTTCTTTACTTGAAGATTTATTTTTAATTTTAGTGGAGAGTCCGTGCCAAATAGGCAAAACAATGAACTGTCGTTGTTTTTATTTTTATGGCAATATTTAGTACCTTACAAAAATATTCAAAAAATCATCAAAAGTTTTGAGGGAACCATAGTTACCTCAAAACTTTTGTTTAGTGGATCGCTTAGTTTACAAAATGAGACTTCTGAAACGATCGTGGCATCAATATCTTGAAAAACACGGTAGAGAATTCTTTCTCAATAATGCTTTTGAGAATATTTCAATAACTGAAATTTTTGGCAGTTTTTCTTATTCCAATTGCCGCCAAATTTTTAGGCCATAAAAATAATCCTCTTTCTCTAATTTTGCATTTTAATGAAGCTTTCGACCTTTGTCAATGACTCGATATATTTATTTAGCTGATTATGTTACATGTTAATGCAGCATTTCAAGTTAAAGTTGATTTGGCGAGTTTTTTTAAAAGGAATTCTCATGTTATTCAGAAGTTTTTTTACCCGACTAGGCAAAGCCTAAAGGAAGGGTTATGTTTTTATCAGTCTGGCTATGTTTGTGGTTAAGGATGTCCCACCGTAGCTCCTAAAATATTCATTCGATTTTGATGAATGAAGTGCCAATCGATTCGTTTTCGAGTCTTGAGTGTCATAGGCTACTTTTTACTAGAATTTAACAAGAGGAAAGATCGAAAAAAAACTCTTTCTGTTTTTGCATTTAACATTTTTCCCAACAGTTTTTTAATTTTTTTTTATCGGCTGTAATAGCGCCCTCCTCCATTTGGCGACCCTCAAGTGGCTGCTTGTATTGCTTGCCCCTAGAACTGGTCCTGAGGGTGCTAAAATTAGATTGAGAGTAAGGTTTAAAATTTTTCATATGAGTTCAATTTCTAAAAAACTATAGAGCATTTTCTAAAAATGAGAGAGAGAGAGAACTTTGAAGGGAATATCTGAACGGAATCTTTGAATTGATTTTTTTTTTTTTTTAAGGAGAGCTGGCTTTTAAAAATTTGTCTTTTTTTTTTCAAATAATGAAAAAAAATATGCAGTTGGTTAGCTAGTTCAGCGCCCCTAAAATCTGGCGCCCGGGGCACGAGCCCCGTCTGCCCCCCTCTAGTTACGTCCCTGAATAAGACTTAGGATAAAACGACTGGCAATTTTACTATAACTTAATAGCGTGGGAAGTTTTCATAAATCTTGGTGTCCATGGCCAGGGCCGCCGCTACCAGTGACGGGCCCGGTACCAATTTTAATCCCGGGCCCCCCATGCACCCCCCTGCCTCAAATTGCATATTTTTATGCCGTTGTTTCAGCACATTTGCAATTGTAAAAAAAAAATATTTTTCGGATTTTTTTTTTTTTTTTTTGTTACGAAAATGTGCATCTGATTTTATTTTCACGTTATTTGTTATTTGTATCGCCAGATGATTTTAATATTTTTTTTAACACGAAACGACAAGTTTGAAAACAGAAAAACACAATTTTTGACGTTTGGTCTGACAAACTTCAAAATTAATAGTTTGAAATCGTATTCACATGTAATATTGCATTTTTTAGTTGCTTATAACTGAATTTTTAAATTTCGATGTAAATTTAAAAACTGTAATTCGAAGTTTTCATAAAAAAATATTTTTGAATACAGTATCTGGATACAGAAAAAGTTGGATAACTTTTCATGTCTGAGATAAGTGAGGCAACATGATATACTATGAATTTCTAATAAGGTGAAATCGGATGGACCAAGGGAAGAAGTTAGAATTTCGATATAAAAAGTTTCGTAAGTAAATATTACTTACGCAGAAAAATGGCAAAAGCATGCATAATACACTAGGTGGCCAAAAGTATCCGGACACTTTCAAAAATTCACATTTTTATATATAGCTCGAGAAATAAGTGATCAATTGTTCTTTAACTTTAGTCATACAAAATATAGGCTTCACCGAACATTTCCAAGTTGAAATTAAATTACCCTTGCATTTGGGGGACGACAAGAAGGGGGTTGAAAGAAAAACCGCTTTTTGACCATAACTCTTCGAAAATAGCTCGGAATAAGCTATCAATTTCAGTAATTAATTAGCATACTATGTATAATTACTGTACAAATTTTTATGAACGTACCACTCTTACTTCTGAAGATATGAAACATTTTTGAAAAAACGGCAATTTTATTTGAAGGGTTTTTGCTCATAACACGCAGAGTTTTTGATCAAACCTTATCACAACTTCAGGAAAGATGACAAAATACAAGAGAAAGAACATACTAAAACGGTAAATAAAAATATTAAAAATTCGATGAGATATGAACGTTAAAAGGAAATAATTTTTCACGGCGCATGCGCGAACGACAGAAATTTATAACTGCAAAAATATTGTAGCCTGATTTATACTGCATCTTATAAAAAAAGTTCCAGTTGAATATCATGAAAAATGAAAAAGATATCAGCGATCTAGTGAGCTGTATTTCATTCATTCGCAGGCAAAAAATAAATCGCAAGGGGTTGTCCACAAATAGTGTGGTGTGACAATCGATCATTTTTTTTCAATGTTAAATTGTATACAGTTTGAAAATTTACATTCGGCATTGTAGTCACATTTCGTTTATTCGGCCAAAAAGACCTTATACGTAGGTGGCCAAAAGTATCCGGACACATTCTGAAACGTTGGTTTTGAACGACGACGCAATAACCTTTAATTTAAAAATAGCTCTTTGTGGACAGACCCACACTATTTATGTATTGTCTGCGAATGGATGAAATACAGCTCACTAGATCGCTGATATCTTTTTCATTTTTCATGATATTCAACTGGAACTTTTTTTATAAGATGCAGTATAAATCAGGCTACAATATTTTTGTAGTTATTAATTTCTGTCGTTCGCGCATGCGCCGTGAAAAATTATTTCCTTTTAACGTTCATATCTCATCGAATTTTTAATATTTTTATTTACCGTTTTAGTATGTTCTTTCTCTTGTATTTTGTCATCTTTCCTGAAGTTGTGATAAGGTTTGATCAAAAACTCTGCGTGTTATGAGCAAAAACCCTTCAAATAAAACTGCCGTTTTTTCAAAAATGTTTCATATCTTCAGAAGTAAGAGTGGTACGTTCATAAAAATTTGTACAGTAATTATACATAGTATGCTAATTAATTACTGAAATTGATAGCTTATTCCGAGCTATTTTCGAAGAGTTATGGTCAAAAAGCGGTTTTTCTTTCAACCCCCTTCTTGTCGTCCCTCAAATGCAAGGGTAATTTAATTTCAACTTGGAAATGTTTGGTGAAGCCTATATTTTGTATGACTAAAGTTAAAGAACAATTGATCACTTATTTCTCGAGCTATATGTAAAAATGTGAATTTTTGAAAGTGTCCGGATACTTTTGGCCAGTTAGTGTATAAGTCGAAATATCATTGAATTAAGTGTGCGAATTTATTAAGACACATACATAATACATTTGACTTGATAAATCAATAACCACTAGGATTATTGACTTTCCAGAATAAATATAATCAAGAGTTATATATGGATATAATCTCTGCGACGTTTCAATTAACTTTCAAATTAATTTACATTTCCATCACTTTAACATCCAATGAGTGTGTTTACTTGTTTACTAGCATATTTTCACCCTAAGTACTTTTTTTGTCGCAAATTCGTGTGTAACTGAGTACTTCATTCATTAGTGTTTGTACTAGCAATTGTTTCATATTGAGAATCGGCAATGGAAAGCGAATTTTTTTTTTTTTTTTTGATGAAATTATTGACCCTATAACTGGAAAAACATGTTCATAACCTTACGGGCCCCCCAAAACTCCGGGCCCGGTACCAGAGGTCCAGTATCCCCCCCTAAACGGCGGCCCTGTCCATGGCTATTTTAAAATTAAAATGCACAAATGCTTCAAATAAGTAAACTAGTTCATGCAAAACCATTAAAATTAAATCAACATTGAAAATAATCTGCCAAATTTGCAAAGTTACAATAATGTTATAGAGGTAAAAATTTTAGTCCCACAGTCATTAACAGTTCCATTACACTGTAATAATTACCCCCAGCTAAGTAAATTTGGCCATTGAAAACTAGTAGAATTTTGAACTATCCCAAATAAAAAACATATTAAATAAAAAAAAATCTTTAAAAGCTGAAACAATTGCTAATTGAATTGAAAATTATTAGTTTTGAATGTCACAGGGGGCATAGACTCTGGATAACTGCTTGGGGGAGGGGGGGGGGGAGTAAGTTTCCAAGTTATTCTTGGATTTTCTAAAAAGTCCATGGTATTATTGTGTATTAATACTAACACTACTTTGATCATGTATGCAACTGTTAGAAATAGAAATCATCACAAGGATAACTGTTTGGGACCCCATATAGTTTCGCTATGGTATGTATAATTGTTGTGACTCAGCTCAAATGTTATGTATGAAAATGCATTGTCCATACATTTGTTACCCCAAAACTTGAGAAGCAGTTAATGGATTAACTGTCTGACCACAAATGAGATGGAAAGGCAGACATACAGTTTACAAGCGAAAATAGAAGCATCTAATAGTTTGCAGGGATGGCAATAATAAGCTCAGTCCTTCCAATATATTTTTTAAATTAGCAAACCTACAATTAAACTAGTACAGTCGAACTTAGATAATTCGAAGTGCAAGAGGCCACTTCAAAACGTCGAATTCTCCAAAACTTCTAATTAACCAATTTGTTTCATTTTTATGTTTGGAAATGGTCAATAACGACAGAAATTACGTTAAAAAGGGAATTATTATTTTTACATCAAATACTATAACTTTTTAAAATATTGAGAGATTTCGGATTGCTTTAAAGAACTAACTTGATTTTTTTAACAAAGTTTTCAAGGATATTTACACCTCGAAATACATCTTCACTCACGTTAGGTTGTCCCTCTACGTAACGACGGTATTCCACTAGATGAAAGACTGCCTCACTTGCAGTCAGGGCCGCCGAGAGGTTTACCGGGGCCCCGAGGCAAAGTACTGACATGCGCCCCCCACCTCCAAAAAAAAATCATCAATGCTAAGACAACTTACGTTCGGTGCAGTGAAGAAAAATAATAGTATTTCGTATTTGCTAATTTTTCTTCCAATTTTATATTTTGTGTGTTTATAATCTGCTCGTGTGCTGTACTTAAGTATACTATGATATAAATGCGTATGAAATAAATCAGAAATACATAACACAAATTTACAAATAATATTCCTACTTCAATTTACTAATAACTATTAAAAATTCTATCACTACTTCACAATATTAATAATACATATTTACATAAATTACACATGTATGTGTTTTAAAATCCCTTGAAAAAAATTACATTTCTTGACCATTAAAAGCGTTATTCTTCACTTTGAAAATTCATTAAAACTTTCCATTGTACACGTAAGAAATGCCTGGTAAGTACTACAGAAGTTAGCTACCTAAGACATTGGGCTACAAGCACTCGTTGCGTTGCCCACACATGTAGATGCGAGATGTTTTTGCTTTGTCCTCACAAAAATAAAGTTCAGTTAACCGAAAAACTGCCTTTTTTTAACTAGCAGCCCGGGCTCCAAGGATTTTGCCCCTGCTGCCCCCTTCTCGGCGGCCCTGCTTGCAGTAGGAATTGGCCTAAGATCTTCTACTTCATTTTCAATATCTTCATCGTCTTCTGTTGAGTTAACTCTGTTTGTTAAGAGCTTCAGATAGGATATCTGCATCAATTAGCTCTCCACAAATGTCTATGTTGTCATCTATGTTGACGTAATCTTCAAAAGGTATGCTGTAGAGAAGGGGTGTAGAGAAAAGGCGGGCACCCCTGTCCAAAAGAGTGAAATGAAATAGGTGGTCTGCCTCACTTTTCCCCTTTTGTCCTCACGCAGTTTCCTAGAATAGATAAGAATATTCTCCCACCCCCTTCTCTTTCTTACATAATTTACCAGGGTTGCTAAAAATAACTCTGCCTCCTTTCAAATGACTGTAATGAAACTAGATTTTATATCGAAATAACCAATAACTTTTTAGTATTAATTGAATACAAGTTTCAAGGGACCGACGAAAAACTTCGAATTACTCACGAATTCGAATAAAAGACGTTCGAATTATTCAAGTTCGACTGTACTGTACTGACATTAAATTAAAACAAAACCCTGACACTGGTTGCCGATCTTGGGTTAAGATGAATGTGGCAGACAAGAACACATATAAAATTATTATACATCTAAATTGATTTCTAGACGACATGAAGAGCATAGAAAATAAAAGATAATCACACCTAGCACAATTTTTAAAAAGCAAAATTAAGAGGGAAATTTGTCATTATTGTTCTAAAATGAATTAGAAGTATTTTATTTGTCACTAAATAGAAAATGGCAACAGTAAATTTTAAATCATTTAAATTTCTTTTTAGCCTACTTTCCCGTTAAAAATAAAAGAAAGACGAAAAAAGTATAAAAGTAGCTTAATGCATCTAAGAAATATCGCCAAGTCCAAAAATATCGCCAAGTTAAAAAAAATATCGCCAAGTCCAGAAAATATCGCCAAGTTAAAAAAATAAAGAGGTAAAATGAATATCGAAAAATTAAAAATTTGAAAGTAGGGTATTGAGATGGGGAATTTGTGTGTCGGTCTGTCGGTCGGTCTGTCGGTCTGTCTGTCCCCCCCTAATAACTTTTGAATGAACATTCCGATTTGGACGAACTTTTTTTTGTTGGAAAGATCTCGGCTAGTACAGCTCATTCCCATATTTGATTTTTTGATTTGAACAATTTTTGGTTCAATTTTGAGCCGTTCAAACAACCGGTCCCGCGATACTAACTTTTGAATGAACAGTCCGATTTGAACAAACTTTTTTTTGTTCGAAAGATTTTTTCAAGGCTACTTCATTCCCGTATCTACATTTTCGATTTGAACAATTTTTCGTTCAACATTGAACCGTTCAAACAAGCTGTCACCCCTAATAACTTTTGAGTGAACAGTCCGATTTAAACAAACTTTTTTTTGTTCGAAAGATCTCGGCAAGGATACTTCATTACCGTATTTAAATTTTAAATTTGAGCATTTTTGGTTCAACATTGAACCGTTCAAGCAACCTTTCTCCGCCTAGTAACTTTTAAGCGAACCGTCTGAATTGAATAAACTTTTTTTGTTCGAAAGATCTCGGAGAGACTCATTCCCATACTTCACTTTTCAATTTGAATCATTTTTCGTTCAATGATGAACCGTTCAGAAAAATTTTTAACATGAGCGCCTATTGGGAAATTTAAATTGAATGTTGATTCTGAACTTAAAGGCGTATTTCCTTCAAACTAACTTTGTAAGAAAACGGTTTTGATAAAAAATGTATGTTAAGTACTTTTCTGAAAAATCTTCTGTGAGGACTCTGATTCCGACTCCGACTCCGCAAACATGGCGGAAATGCAGGCTCAGAAAAAAATGGCTGACTGGGCAGACGATTTTTTGTTTATTTATTCATTTTTTTTGTTTAATTAATTATTATTGTTTTTATTTATGTATTTTTTTTGGCAGACGATATTTTTTTTATTACAAAAATTGTTCATTCACTAGAGCATTTTATTCTTTATTTATATTTAACAACTGACAACGGATTAAAAATAAAATTCGAGACATTTTATTAACGAACGAATTTTTTTGTTTTCTTTGATAAAATGTGTTTTGATGTTCTTTGTACTTTTATTTTATTTATTCTTTTTTTTTCTTTTGAAAACGATTGTGAAATTTTTCTACGGAAGAACTATAACAGTTACATTCTTTAAAAGGTGCGACAAAACTTAATTTACTCGTTTATTTACTTTTTACGTGTCCATTTCATCTGATGAGAGGGGTATATTTTGCTTTTAGAAATCAGCTTTAAGTGCTGTAAAGGTACGTTTGACATAATTTTCAGTTTCAGATATTCAAGAGAATATTGATTAGATGCTAGAATGCCGATGTCGATGTACGGGAAAGTAGGCTCGTTTAGTTCTTGACAGAACTTCTTGTTTTTTTTTGTGGGCCACCTTAAAATCTTCATAACCACAGACCCAGGAGTCAGTCAAAATTCTCACATTTTGAAATTTTTGTCACCTTTTTAAAGCTTTCTTGAAATGTGTTATAGGGAAATCTATTTTTGATAAATTAAATTCTTAGAAAGTGTCTGAATGATGGCTTTTTCAGGGTGCGTACAGACTCTTGTAATCCTGGGGGTGCGTACAGACTCTTGTACACTCACTACTTGGGGGGGAAAAAAGGTATTTCCAAGGTTCTTGGAACTCCTTGGATTTTCTAAATAGTTCTTGGAATTAAAAATTAACACAACATCGATTATGTTTGTATTTTTTACAAAAAGAAATCATTATATTTTGATTTTAAAACTTAAAACAACTGTTTGGCTACCCATCGAGTCTAGCATAGTCTCGAATAGTGCAGCATAAAGCTGATGCAGCATAACTATTGGAGTGGGCACGATTGAATAAATAATTGAGGAGCATCTGAATATTTTTTGGGCAAACTCTGAATAGAATTGAATTCTATTGAACAATATGCATATCTTAGGGCCAAAGAAATGATCAGTTAGTTGCTTAAATTACACATGTTTACGATAAAAATGTGTGGTTTAAATTTTCTTGTTTGAAAGTCTTTCGTGACCGTTTTGGGATTAATGTTTCCTCTGATTATTGCTTTTATGCTGAATGAGTAAAATTTGACTGTTAAATTTTTTAATCAGCTGTTTTAGACTTCAAACAAATTTAAATACAGCTGTTGAAAAAATTAAAATAATCTAGAAAACATGTATGACAAAACTGTTAGTCATTTTGTTTTAGTAATTTCAGCTGAGTTGCGGTCTCTCCCGATTTTGGCGGGCAGACTTTCGCTTTTTAATCGAATTGCCTGCTCTCCTGCTTCACAGTTTATTTCTCCCGATTTTTTTTAAAAATTATCACTCAATTTTGATATTTTATAAAAACTAAAATTGACATTTATTTTTACAGCCCAGCATAGCTATTTCAGTAAGTTTTTGTGACCAAACTAATCAAACATTGTGGTGTCTTGCTCTATGTAAGTCACTGGTGGCTGCATTAATTAAATTTAATGTCTTGAAAGATCACCTTTTAATTTTCACCATGGAGCAGTAAAATCGGTAGATTGAAGGTATTTGCAATTATTTTTAAAATTTCCTCACTTATTTTCCGTTCTACAAGCCATCCTGAAAAACCATACGCCTGCATTGCAAAAAATTAATTCTTTTACTAATGTTATTTATTCTTTTTTTTCATCTTGAAGATTGAAATATTTTTTTCGAATTTTGGCAAAGATAAAATATTTTTCAGTTGAATTTTCTTAATTTCTTCCTCGTATGAGGAAAACCAATGTTTTGGAAACATGCCAAACTCGAGTACTGTTATTAAAACAAGCAAATTATGTTGTTTTATCTCTGTACATTAGTGTGTATTGCAGAGAACAGGTCTCCCTTTTAACACTTGTTTTTGAATTCCATGTGGACATAGTTTTGTAATTATGATTTAGTTTTCTAAGAATCTGTAATTGTACTATTTTTCACTCATAAAACCAATGTATGAAACCAAAGAACGATATATTGTTAATGCTATGTATTTTTGTCATTGTTGGGATAAAATATTAGAGCTATTATTATCTAATTTTCATCATATGTGGTATGGTTGGAAATAATGCAATTGACTTAACACACATGACCAAGCAGAGTAGTTTAATGCAATTGAATTATTGAACGTATTATCTTGAATGTATTATATATTACGATATTATATTGAATGTATCCTCATATGATGAACATAAAAGCTTGATCATGTCCGTATAACAAAGGCTGTCACATAAATATCTGTGTCCCCTGACTTTGAATACCTCATGAACCAATAGATCTCCTGAAACTTTTCTTTCAGACATAATCACTATCTTAAAGTGCACAATCAAATTTATTCAATACCAAGGAATACATTTAAAATTGATTCAGGCTGTTGGTTTTTATCTTCATGATCCGTTGATATCTGTATTCACCTCTGGAGTTGTTTCTAAACTATCTGTTGTTGCTGGGCTCGTGCATCTTCTCACATTGTCTCCAGTCTGAAAAGTAAGTGAGAAATTTTTTTTGGATTTGATATGTTAGATGTGCTAATATCCGGTACTTTTATTTTTTTAAGGCGTTATGAATATCTTTGTCTTTTAACAAAGTGCCTTGAAAGATGGATTTAGGATTCTCATATCCATCGATTACAAAAGTGTTTCCTCATTAATTAGGAAATTACAACTGGTTTCTGATATTTAACGAACTTCAAATGCAATAGGGCATGCTAAAATTCCCATAGTTCCTTGCGCGCTGGGTGTTAAGCACTTCCGGTTATTCCACTGCTGGCTTCTGCCGTTGTTTTGTCTGAGTAATAAAACATATAAACCTTAAAATGCCATGGAATTGCTGCGTCCCTCAATGTTCTGCAACCTCCAAAGCTTGTAAGGAATTATGTTTCCATTCATTTCCAACGGATTCAAGTGAAAAAAAAAAAAAAAAAAAAAAATAATATCTATTCGTTTTTCAAAACCCCTAGCAAGTACGCGAAATTTTGCAGCAGGTATTTTAAAGAAAGTGACTTCTTGACCAAGAAAACCGGTAAGTGTATGTCATTTCTGTTTTATGCAATTCAGATAGTGAATGTGTTTTGGTGATATTGATAGAATTAGATACATAGTATGTAAATAAAATATAAGAAATGGTCCGACTCAGTTTTTGAATGTTGTTCTTATAATTCCTTGCGTTGCATTATACTATTGTTATTAAAATGTAACTTAAATTTTGGCTGACTATTTTAAAATGAACATAATATTGTATAATTGTGATTTGAATTCTACTCAGCTTCTGGTTCAGGATCGGGTCAATTTTGAAAAGCGAGGGGTCAAAGTGCAATTTTCGTATGAAAACAGGATATTTAGCAATTTTTTTCGAAATGTAAGTCCCAAAAAGACATTGTTGACTATATTTGGTAGTTCAAGGGAGGGATCATGACCCCCATGCCCCCCCCCTCTGGATCCGCACCTGTTAAAACGAAACTAAAAAACCAAAGCAAAGTAAAAAGTCATGATCTCAAAAAAATTGAAAAGAAAATTTGCAAAGGATATATGAACTGAGATGTTTGTGAATAAAATACCTTTGTGCACAAATCTAAAGTATCAATACAACGTTAAAAAAACACAAATACGCAGGGAAACTGTAGACACGTGTTTCGGCGTTGCAAGGAACGCCTTTGTCAAAACAAAAAAAATGTGAGCTTATGGATGTACAATTTTTTTGCATTGATAAAGCCGTTCCTTGTAACGCCGAAACACGTGTCTGCAGTTTCCCTGTGTATTTGTACTTTTTTAACGTTGTATTTATACTTTATAAGATGTTTGTGTGAGGAGTTAGGAGGAATTCATCTGTTAGGAGTTAAGCTTTTAAAGTATTCATTTAAATATGAGCTTGTTCTCATTCATTTAAATATGAGCTCTTCAACATTCTGTTTACATTCAGTAAGTCAAAACAGTGTTAAAAAATAAAATATGTAAATTAATAGGACGAGGATTTGAGGGGGGAGTCTGCTTTTTAGTCCTTGGCGATGATTTAAAAGTCAAGATGTAGGTGTCAAGATGATTTTATTAATGGATTTTCTTAATGTTTCTTTAAAAAAAAATTAATAAAGTAATAAAAATCATTTTTTGAAGAAAATAATTCAATGTTCTATGTTATTTTTATTCTTCATTTCCACAATTAATATAATTCTATAATATTTTCAAATTATTTTATAATTTGATTTCTCTTATAATTTTTTTCTACTTATGGGTTAGTACAATCGAAACTTCGCAACAGGCTTGGAAACGACAAAGCAGCCAAACTTGTTTTCATTTACAAATCACTGAATTTAGCTCCTGAATAGAGAAATAGTTTTAAAATTTTCAGGAAAAATAAAATTATTGTGATTATCCCGTAGTCTAGTTCATATCTCTCTAACAATTCTGTAGTTGAAGGAGTAAAATATCCAAATTAACATGAAGTATTCTTTATGCGATTTTGGTAATTAAAACAAGGAAAAATCCGTAAATTGTAATTAAATACATATTTTCTACTAATTTATTAATTACTCTTATTTACATTTTTAGTTTTATGTATTTTTCATTTATACATAAAAGAAGAATCGGATTTATACATCTAACTTGAACAATTTAATTTGTTAGTATCAAACGTACTTTATTAATCTTAAACTAAAAAAAAATCTATTTAAATAAAACACACCTGATTTAAAGAAAAATCCGATTTTTTTATTTAAAAAAAAAATCGTGATTTCTATCAACCCTGTTCCAATGCGATGAGATAGCGTACGAAATTTTTAAAAGTTAATTTCCAACTCTGTGTACAGCAAAAAAGAAAAAAATTGAAAGTAGCAAATGTTTTAACAGTATTTTGAAAGATCTTTATTCAAAAAACTATGTTCCTTGCATACCTGGTTAGTAATTCCGCTTTATTACCACTTGCTTTAGCTCTGAAAACTTTTAATTTGACTTTTAACGAGGAAACAGTCTCCTTTTCGTCAACCATACCTTTTTTAAGCTTTAAAATGTATAACGCTTGAGAAAGAGCAATTCCTATAATTTATTAGTGTATCGCGTAATGAAAAAGCACTAGGCTCGAACTACCGGAAGGACACAATCCCAGTTGTACGTGCCGCGCTCCCTGGCGGCAAAGTTTGTCCCAAGCATGCCCTATTACAGTAAAAAAGGAGAACGGTAAACGTGTGATTTTTAATAATCAAGATTGAAACAATATGATTTCTATTGCAAAGAAAATTTCAGTTTGTATCATTAAACGGTGCAAAAGTGTAATAAAATACCAAACCTCATTGAAAATTTTTGTTATTCAACGATTGTCAAACATAAAAAAAATCTTAACAGGCAAATAAATTTTTATTCTGCACTCGTGTAAGTGATGAAGAATTGCAATTCTCAAAATTGATCAGCATAATTGACTGGTGCGCAAAAAAAGGGGGGGGGGTATTAAGAAATGGGGTGTGGTGGGGGTAGCACTCTAAATGTGTTCTCCCTCCCCCTTTTTTTTTTGCAAAATTTGGCTATTATTCTTTTTCAACATTACTGATTAAATGACCCCTAAAAAATGCGGAGTATGACCTCAAAAATCAATGCGAACGGCTACCGTCAACGCCCCCCTTTCAATTCTAAGTTCCACTCTGATAAAATAACAATAACATGAAAAAAGTTCCTATTTTGGTATTTTTCAGTTTTCATTTTCGTGACACTGTCGTCCCGACTTATACGAATAAAATACAATGGAGATGAATATTCCCATGCCATACAAGCAATGTTAAAGATCCTCGCTTAAACAAATACCCCGCTTAATCGAATAATATTTCTTGGAACCAACAGTATTCGTTTAAGCTGGGCAGACAGTAAATCAATCCACTGAGTAAAAAATCATTTTTCAATCGACTATTAATTTTTAACTCAGAAAAGTAAGGGGGCACTCGCTCCCTCCCCCTCAACCCCTTTGTACATACAAGCCACCTAATCTGATCAGAAGCAAAGTCTCAATTGTACGAACAGGAAGATCTAAGAATTGTTGCACAAACTTTGTTAATCCATGCACTGATCCTGAGGGAGGACGTGGTCATTCACCCCCCCCCCAAAGCTATCATATATAGTTTAAAAGTACATTTTTGAGACATATTTCGAAAAAAAAAATCGCCCCTAGCCCTGTAGCTTCACCCGAAAACTGTATTTTGAGCACACCTCGTGAATATGACCCCCTACAAAACCAGATGCTGCATTACCCCTTATGTTAATCAGAGTTGCAAAGCAATTGTTGTTAGATGTTGTCGTTTTGGGGGAAACTCCAGGATTCTTAAAATTTCATGCTACGGAAAATATAACAAACCCTTGAGTTTATCTAAATTGCATGAATGACAGTTTTCATTGATTTGCAATTAAATAATTATATGATTAGTTTGTATATTTAATTCTTATTTTGTTATAACTCTAAGCTGGCTGACTTAGCATAAGTATGTAATCATGTAATAAAATTGTTGTGAATTTTTAATTGATTTATTGTTTTCGCATATCAAGCAAATTTTAGTCATTTTTTTCTGTGCAGCACGTACAGACTCGCGCGCGAAACAAATAGGTTGCTTCCTATTGACTATAAGATGAAGCAACCTAGGTTGCTTCATCTATCTTATATTCAATTTTTATACAGCAAGAATCAGTTGCAAACTTTTAAGAAATCATAGCATTTGTAGAAAATCTTGTACTCTTGTAGTAGGTCATTTGTAGAACATCTCGTATTCATGTACAGCAGACGCTGGTTGATTGAATCGGTGGTTAATTGAATCAACCACTTTAATGAATCAGATTTCCAAAAATAGAACAATACCTAGCTTTATTGAATTTACCACTTAATTGAATCAAAATTGTTGGGAATAAATGTGATTTATATGAGCAGTGGCCACTATATCAGGCATGGCACACCAAGGATTGTTTCCTGGGTGGGGCTAAGTGGCGCTCCTTGAGAAAGTTTTTGAATTGGAAGTCCTAAAGGAAAAACAGCAGTCATTTTTGACGAAATTAAGAAGAGGATTGGGGGCTATCTCTTGGAAGTTTCCAAAAATCAAATCTAAAAAACGCATTTTAAGCAGTTCGGTTTACTTAAGGGGTTACTTTTCATGCTTCTGGGAAGGGCTGAAGCCCCTTAGTTCCCCCTGTGATGGTGCGCCACTGGTATCAGGTCTAAAACTATAATTCATTTGGTGAGTGATTTGTTCAGTAGTTGGATTCGTTACACTCAAAACTATTAAATGAAGTAAAAGGCAAACTTACACATTCAAGGCCTTCGCTGCATGGGCAAA
>JAXGGA010018179.1:0-22663 GCA_038373865.1 Uloborus plumipes
AATTTAAATTTAATATGAAATGTTCTTACCTGATGTGGTGAAGAAAAAAAAAGGGGGGACTTTATAAAAGAACGTAAGTCAGATACTAATGTGCTCTTGCTCTAAACGTTTCGCATGTGGGTCAGCTAGATTTCGTTCTACAGAGCAAACGTGGATCCAACTTCTTGTTCCAAATTGAAGAATCTTCAAGGTAACTTTTCGACGTGTAAAAGGAGTCTAAGGCGAAGCGAATTTTTTAAAACTATGTCCTCCAAAGAACAGCTATAAGTTATCTTTGTCAACTTTAGGGGGGGGGGTCATGACCCCAAGACTGTCTGTGTCTGTGCTTATTCCTAAGTAATGTTATCAACGTTTCCAAAGAGAAAGAGTTGTATCTTCACTAGAAGCTCTTAATGGAAACCTAGTTTCCTTGAAATTTTCTTGTAGTATTGCAGCGTTTTTTGTAATAAAAATTATTATTATTATTATATTTTTAGTGCATGAAATTATGGCTTTGAAAAGGGCAAATGCGTGTCTCTCAACTTTTCAGTCTGGCTTCCCAAAAATAACTTTTAGAGAAATACTTCTGGTTCGAAAAGATTTTTTTTAAGATAGTGGCGACAACCCAAGTAGCATAAACTCATCGGATTTTGCTCGGCCGATCAACTAACTCCTCGTAAACTGATCCCGTAACGGACGATGACATCGTTCCAATGAGTATCCGAGCACGGTTTTCGATGAGCTTCTTTTCATCGGAAAGCGATATCCTTCCGATCAACTTTCCCGATGAAAATATGCCGAGCTGTGTTTCATCGGAAAACTATATACTTCCAATCAAATTTCCCGATTTAAAATATGCCAAGCAACATATTTCATCGGAAAGAGGTCGTGATAATCAAATTTTCTGATGAAAATTTTCCCAATCCCAAATTTTTATTAAATATGCAGTGTTGGTCTCATTAATCGTAGACTTGGTGGCGTAGTGGTAGAGCGTTGGCTTTCCGCGCCGATAGCCCGGGTTCGATCCTAGAGTTGACCAGTCGCACCTGGTTGGGGGAAATGAAAAGAAAATGATCTAAAATTCATCGCCGCGGAACTAAACTGCTCGTATATTGATCCAACTCTCATCGTATTTTTATCCAAAATTGATCCTTAATTCATCGCCACGAGCTACACTGCTCGTACATTGATCTAAATCATATCGTATTTTCATCCAAAATTCATCGCCACGGAACAGCACTGCTCGCGTATTGATCTAAATCACATCGTATTTTCATCCAAAATTGATCCTAAATTCATCGCATGGGACTGCACTGCTCGTAAATTGCTCCAAATCTCGAGCAAAACTCATCGGATTTTGCTGCTCGGATTCTGTTTGGCCGATGAGACATATTGTAGCAATTCCCGATGAGAACTCAGCGGAATCTGATCATCGGCCGATGAGAATTTCATCGGGTTTCGATGAATGGCCGATCATCGGCCGATGAAATTGTGCTGTTAGGGAAACCCACATGTCATCTCAAATATTCATCTCAAGCTTTTTAGGCAGCTGATCCCTTCAATGCATCAATGATCAATGCGGACCCTTGTCATTAGAGACACTGCTAAGATAATTTTCGTTAGTAGTAAATCAAACTTCATTTCACCCATAATAATTTTACAGGATTTTCCTCTAAGAGAAAGTTCATTGCACCCCTCCCCTCTCAAGTAAATTAAGTTAAAAATTTTAACTCGTACAATGCCAACGCCCAATCTCCTAGTGATTACTTTGTGCTACGTGGCAGTGCTAAGATATCAGTTTAAGAGGAGAAAGTTGTCCTTTTTTACGCAACTAAATTTTTACTTTTGCATGAACATATTCTTTTGCATTAGTACATTAATCAGCGGGGAAACAGGAGTTTACTCTATTTAAACCATAAAAGTCTAGAAATGCACAAAACGCTCAAATGCTCTTTTCGTTAACCCAAAAACTTTCATTATACGCACTATTTAACACTACTAAAATCATGCTCAGATTGCTGACTAATCACCCAAGGAATTAAACAGGAAACATTTATTTATATGTTTTTCTTTTTTTTAATTTCTTTCTCCTTCTTCTTTACTCCCCTCTCTTTCTCTTTCTCTTTTAGGGTTTACATGTCGGATAAGTTAAGTATTTTATTCTTTATCAGCTTAAAAAAGACCGAGAAAAGGTGAGCAATTTTAAGTATTCTTAAAAGGATTTTATTTCATTTGCATACTTCAAGTATATAGGATAATATTTCAATAGCAAGAGGACTTCTGAATTTCATCCCGCAATCTTTCATGACAAGCAACGAACAGACATGAGCTGAAAGTCCGCGTCTTAAGATAAATATCTTACAATCCTTTGATGTTACATAATAGTATTTTTATCCTCTAAGGCTATGTCTAAGTACATGCTACTGTCGAAACACAGACAAACAATTTTTTTCTCCTCTCAAATGACTTACTCAATATTTTACGCTTGAATATTTTGTCATGAAATATAATATAGTCGTTTACTTCTTATTAAATTGGGAGGATAATTTTTTGAGTGGCTATTTGTTTAGATAAGCAGTTCTGCTTTTAAGAAAATTAGGCTTTTTTAAAAGTTTAGTGGAATGTTTAACTAATCAGAATATAAAAAATAGCCAATTACTTTTTTTTTATGAAAATGTGTTTTTTGAATACAAATATCTAGCTCAGAAATAACTAGATTAAAATCAAACAGAATGGAATGAATAAGCGAAATGAATTATTGAGTTAACTTCCATTTTTCGACAAAGCAATCTTTAAGGCACATTTGTAGTTTGTTCAGACTTTACATTGAGCCAAAATATGACCATGCAGGCTAATAAGGACAGGATCCCACTTTTCTGCGTAGGATAGCTAAAGCTCGCTATATTATGATCTTCTCGTCATTAGAAAGTCTAACTGATGATAAGGGGCTATCAACAAGTGGCTTTGTATTAACTGGCAAAAGTGTAACAACAGTTATTACAAAAGAGTCTTTGTTGAAATTGCATGATCTTATTTTGTAGTTAATTCTGTTTCCTAATGATTCACTACAGTTTACTTGTATTAAAATGTTGTTAGATGAACATGTACAATTAGGGCTGTTCAAATGAAAAACTACCAAACGATACTGTGGAGCTAAATGAAGACTTTAGTAACAGCATTCATTGCAGGCCTGAGCACAAAGATCCCTCTGATTAACTAATTGAAGGATTTCTTTTCCCCAGAATTTTGATGCCCGTGATGAGAAATAGTCCTTCAGTGTCCTTAAGTTGGGCCGTGGTAGCCCGATCGGTAAGGCGTCGGAATCGAGACCGGAGGGACCCGGGTTCGATCCCAGCCGATCAAAGATCCACCGTCTTGACTAATGGTGTTTGAGGACCGTGAAAATTGTCGTGGTCACAAAGTCCTCCAATTGAAACGATACCTCTGGGGGTGCTGGGGCAAATGTTTGCTCAGCCCTTGATCTGGTTCAAAAAGAACAGAGCGCTCTTCAGGGTCCTATCTCGGTTAAACCACGAGTTGTGGTAGGTACGGGAGACCCTGGAGTATGTGAAGTGTCCTTGAGTTTTTCGTCCAAAATAAAGCAGACAAATATTATTTCTTTTAAAGAAACAAGGTACTCAATTGACAATGTTTTTAAAACGGACTATAAACTGTTCCTTTATCCTCTAGTACATTTAAAGCCATGTGGAGATTCAGATCTTCTTCAGATACAAATTTTGATATTGAATTTTTTAATAGCTGCCAAAATACTTGTGTGTTTAAAAGGAAAAACATGTGTGGAGCGAGTTCTGCACAATTATAAGAGGTGTAAAGAGTAGCAATGAATGAGTAAACATTCACAATTAGTCAATATTATTTGCAGTGTAAGAAAATTGTCATTTAAATTTTAATGAAACTATTAACTTTGGTTCGGGCCGTAGGTTTTTCCTTTCATTCATACAAGTGACAACTATCAAAAATTCCCAATCCCAAAATTTTCGGACAATTTGCAAGAAATTTTAAATCTCTATAGGGCTTCAAATCTGCGTGAGGCTAAGAGATTTTTTAAAAACTTTTTGTCCATTTTAAAAGAATGGTAATTTAAAAACTGTTTATTTGAAATATTATTAATTATTTACGATTTTAACTAGTTATAAGTTATTAATTGATTAATAAATCGAATGTAGTATGCAAGATATTTTGATTATTCCATGTTTTAATGAAAGAAAAGAGAAACAAATGCAATACGTTTCCTAAAAGCAGAATAAATAAATACATGTTAAATTAATTAAATAAAAAGCAACAAACTTTGACATTTTAAGACAGTATACCATACTGTTATATTTTTATAACTTGAAGTTAAGACAATAGAAAAAAGGAAGAACAACAACGAAAAATAACAAGAAGAAGAAGAGAAAAAAAAGGGAAGGCCATTTTTCAGAAATTTCAGGAGCAACTTAAAGAAGAAAGTGAGTTTTGTTTCTTAGCAATAAAATTTTTAGAACTTTGAAAGAAAAAAAAGTAAGTTGAAGTTACGAATTTGAAACTTGATCTTGTCCTTGCCTAGACAAAGACCGACAAAAGAAAAAAAGCGGGGTTAATATGAGCAAAAAAAAAAAAAAAAAGAAAGAAACACCATGGCTGGTTAAATCTTGATTAGATAAAAACTGGCTTGAAATCCTTTGCTTCCTACTCAAGGATTTATTTCCTGCATACATTTCCTGATGATACTCTCATTCCAAGACACTTGTCTTTCTTAAAGCAGAACTATCTTCAATCTATTTTTAAGTCTTACTATTGATTTAAAAGCATATTTAGTGCTTGTGGTAGCGTTACGGAAAATATCCAGTCGACAAAATTATTTTACTTTTTTTTTTTTAAATGGACTTGAAGGAGAAAAGGTTTAGATCAGTGATTCTCAACCGGTGGTCGGCGGACCGGCTCCGGTCCGCAGGAAAATTTGACAGGTCTCCAGATATTTAGCTCTTCCCCGTTGAAAACAATTTTTTACAAAAAATTTAAAAAAAAGAACAGTAATAGTAACATAATACTAGTAATATACAATAAAAGTTTAGTTTTTACAAGACTGAGTACTGTCTGATCTTAGGTAAAAAGTTTCGCGCATTTTCGCATGCGTCAGGTTTTCTCTGATCTTACCAAAATGGGGTGTTAGGTAAGATAGCAATAAAGGGGAAGAATAATAAGAAGCATTTCGAGCCATATCAAACAACGTGGAACGATGCTAATTTCAGATACGTAGTTTAGTTGAATATGTCAACAGGATATAGCAATTGCAAGTTTTAAATTGAAAACTTGGAAAGTTATCACTCACAACCCATCTACCCTTTTTTAAGTGGAACTGTTAGCGATTGATTTTCCTCAAATGTTTATTTGCTGTTGTATTGTAGATATTAATGCTAATCTTTACATTTTAATATTTTTGTGACATCTCTGTGACACCACGTAATTTCTGTTATTACTTCGTGGTAAAAATGAATTAAAAAAAAAACACAAGTTCCCAAAATTAATTTACAAGTTTTTAACGGTACTCAATCAGGAACTTTTTTCTTAATATATTTTTTTTAAAGAAAAAAAATCGACCCGAAAAAATATTTCGTAAGTTTTTAACGGTCCACGAGTGGAAGGTTTCTTTTCTTTAGAGAAAATTTAAAAAGTTACCGGTCCGCTGGATTTTTACAGAAGCTTTTAACAGTCCACGGTTAAAAGAAGGTTGAGCATTGAGTAACACTGGTTAAGATAGCAACAAAACCTAAATAAAACCCAAAAAATATACTCCAAAATAAAAAAAAAAGTAAAAGTTGAGCGTGTTAATGACGCCTCGCGCTACGTGACTCGCTTTAAATATCTTTTGTATATTCCCAAAAGAAAAAAAAAACTTGATAATACGTCAGAGACGGAAAAAATAAAATGAAAAGAAATGAAATATAAATCTGCAATTCGTATGCGCATAGATGTTATTTCCAGTTCTTTGACAGTTTTGTTAAATGCTGTGTCTTGGGTGAAAACTGGTTCTGGCGAGCTTCTTTTATCTTTTTTTTTTTTTTTTTTTTTAAAAAAAACGGTAGTAAGACTTGGAATAATCTTGCAAGTTAATTTTATGATTTCGTGGTGGCAAAAAGAAATATGGTTGGCAGCGAATAGCATCGTTTGGCTGAGTTTATAGTTCCTAATTGAGAGTTTTTCTCATTTATATTGTTTTACGACTTGTATGTTTGACTTTTCTGTTTGCACTTTGACGTAAGTGCAATTGCAGTTTTGTATTTTTTCGTTGACATTTCGAAAGAGCTATTTACAAAAATATTTATCTTGTTTATAAATGCCAGGTAGCTCTTAAAACTTATAAATATAATTGTCAGATTTTCAGATTGTGTTGTTTTAAGACTTTTCTATCGATTGTAAAACTGTATTTTTCATTATCTTAATTAGAAAAGCGTTAATGATTTTTTATCTCCTCTCTTTTAGAAACGCATGTAGGAAAAATAGTTGCATGACTTCAGGGACGTCATTTCAAGTTTTCCAGGGGGGGGGGGGTTGGCAAAGGGTGAAAACACAATGCAATTTCATCGGAAAACAACAAAAACCACGCCCACTTATATGTAAATACATGGGTTTCTAAAAGCCAGGAGGGTGCAATTGACCCTCTGCCCCCCCCCCCCAAATGACGGGCCTGCATGACTTGGAATTATCGTTCAAATTAATTTTTATTATTTGTGGAGGAAAAAAAATATCTGGCAGCGAACAGCATTATTTGGGTTGATTTATAGTTCCTAATTTAGCCTTTCCCTTTTCCGATTGCTTTACGAGTTGAGTGTTAGACTTTCCTGCCTGTATTTTGA
Source organism: Uloborus plumipes (assembly GCA_038373865.1). NCBI lineage: Eukaryota > Metazoa > Arthropoda > Arachnida > Araneae > Uloboridae > Uloborus > Uloborus plumipes. The sequence continues at coordinate 6,837 of JAXGGA010018179.1, forward strand.
TAAAATTCAAATTGCAGTTTTGTATCTTTTTTTATCCTTAAAATTTGTAAATATAATATTCAATTCTCAGTTCATATTTCTTTTAAGACTTTTCTATCGATTGTAAAACTTGCCAGAAAAGTTTGCCATTTAGTTTTTAATTCTTCAAGCATGTATGGTTTCTGATATTTTCTCTTTTAGAAATGCATATATTGTCACTACTTGGAATCATCTTGCAAGCTAATTTTAAGTATTTTTGGAGAAAAAAATATCTCAGGAAGCGAATGTCATTATTTGGATGATTTATAGTTTCTAATTGAGTGTTTTTCTTATTTAGATTGCTTTACGAGTTGAATGTTTGACTTTCCTGTTTGCACTGTGATGAAATTGCAATTGCAATTTTATGTATTCTTGTTTGAGTTTCGTGAGAATCAGATCACAAAAATATTTATTATGTTTATTACTCCATGCAGCTCTTAAAAGCATAACCTAAATAGTCGATTTTGCGTGAATATATATTTTTACGTCATTTCTATCGATTGCATTACTATACTTTTCTGGTGTCTTTTTTTAGTTGATGGTTATTAATCATAATAGTTATGCATCCGTCACTAACTTTACGGTGGGTTCCACGGATTAAGTATGACAAGTAAATGTCCACATGTTTCGAAGAAAATGGGAACAATTTCGGTTTTCAAGTCATGTATCTCGTCTTCAGATGGTGTCATTATTATAGGAAGTTCTGTTATAAGCAAAGGTAACTAAATATAACGTCTTGAAACATTTTTACCAGACCACCACAGTAGTTAATATGCCAGCTTCATGGCAGTGAATTGCTTCTTCGCCACTTAGTAGAATACTTAGATGGACGAACAACTGGCCCTCGAAGGTTCAGCGGTCCTATTGGCTAACTGTTGACAGGCTGCGAATCCCTAACTATTGTGAAATATGAGACAGTTGAGCTCAATATATGCAAAACATGCCAACTATCGACCGAGCTGACCTAATAACAAATAAGAAATATTTACTGGAAATATTTGAAGCCGTTATTGGTGACAACTGCTGCATACATCTTTCTGAAACAGTAGTCAGTTCCTGGAGTAATTCTGGATGGCTAATGACAGACGGTCAAACTTGCGCTTGTACGTCGGCACAGAATATCATAAAAATGCATGTTTTCAGTCATTGTGAAAGTTAATGCAACCTTGCTGGTTTCTAATTAAGTGCAACTCATCATACAAGGATTGTGCACGAAACTTGTGGAAAGTTATTCATCAGTCGCATTATTCACCAGAAGACCTGTCATTCAGAGGAAAGCTTTTTTTTCTTTTTGCATATACAGAAAATATTTTGCTGGTAATGTTAAATGATGATGGAATTCAAGTACGGCAGTTAGTTGCTTGTTGGATTTTAATTCTGTGTATAGTAATGATATCCGCACTTTTACCATTTTTGAGATTAACTTTCCTTCTGCCTATGTAAACTTGATCATTTGGAAGTGTGAAAACGTGTTTATAATAGAACCTCCTGTAATAATGATGCCATCTGAAGACTAGCTACATGACATTGTGAAAACCAGAGATATTTCCAACTTTCTTCGAAACATGTGGACATTTATTTGTCATACTCAATCCGTGAACCCAACTTAACCCTTCACTGCACGATTTTTTATATTTTAATGAAAAAATCATTTGTTACCTTTTAAATAGCCCTGAGTTCAGGAAAAAAAAGAAAAAAAATAATCTTAAAAATGTGCACCAAAAATTATGTTTTAATTTTTTGTTCTATATATGGCACAAAGCACATAGCATATGCTTTGTATACCGATAAGTGTAATAATCTACAATGTGTTTTGTGCCATAAGTGGTATAAACAAACTTTCCACTAAGTGTATTTAAACATTTTTAGAACAAAGAAAATAATGACTAAGCACACTTCTAACGGAAATGCAGACACTCTTTCTTTCAAAAGCAAGAACTGTAATACCTAGACTAGTACAACTAACTAGTGCATAAAAAACCACACTAAACTGTTATAGCAATGTTCCAGAAGGGGCACAAAGCTCAGTTTAACTGTATTTAAAAATCATAGGAATATATGAGGGTTTATTTGGTTTGTGCCAGATCTGGCACACCGTGCAGTGAAGGGTTAAAATTGGTGACGAATGCATCACCAATAATTAGTGGAATAGAAGAAAGGGATGGTTTCATTTATGCAAGCTTAGAGGCTCAAAAGAAATTGTCTTTTTTTGAAAGTAATAAAACGATATTTTGTGAAAGCTCAAACTGTGACACATAAAATTTTCTTATCAGGCGTGTTGTGTACATTTGTACATATTTTTAAAAATATATTAAAATTATGTTTAACTAATACTGTTTAATAATGTCATTTGTTTGTATTTTCATAATTTTTATGTAACATTTGGTAAAAATGCATCAGTTTTTATTTAATATTGTCTTAAAAATCATATTTTTCAGTTTTTGTTTCTTTTTAAGACGCTTGAAATATAAATATATCTCGTGAAATAATTTTTGTAAGTTATTTCATATGCTTTTAATGCACATACATCTTATGAGTATGAAAAGTGCAACGAGACTAGCTAACGGCATTGTTTTTCATATTTTAGCCATAAAATCCATAAAAAAGCTATCATAAAACTTTGCGATCGCAGGGCCCCCTGAAGATATTAACCGTTTTTCCTCAACTTTTGCACAAAAGTTAACAATCATAAAAGACAACTTTTGGCAACTATTAAAAGATGATCTGAAAAACTTTTTATTTTTCGCCCCACCTTAGTGAATATCACAACCATGCAACTACAATTTACTTTTTATAAAAATTGCTGCGAATAAATCTTAACAAATTAAAGTTGTTCACAATATTTGGATAATGTGAAGACAAATTGAATGTTATTAACTATCGTTTTATAATTTTGTTTAGAGAGAAGTATTTGTATTTCATTAATAATCCCTAATAACTGAATACATATCCAAAAAGAAAGACAAAGGGCAAAGATAAAAACCATAGGATGAATATAACAATGATGTAACTACAATTCGCTTTTTTTAACTGCTTTCTGGAAAGCTCAACACATTAAAATTGCCCGTGATGTTTGGACAATGTGAAGACTTAAATTGAATGCTAACAATTTACCATATTTAAAGTTCGTTTAGTTTAAAGCATTTATGTCTTCAGTCAAAAAGATTTTTAACAAAAGTGGAACATTCTCATTTGAAATACACAGACCACGAAAAGAGTTGCAAGACAAATGTCTAACTTTTAACTTTCATAACTGGAAGGGAAAGATGTATTATGAAAACATTTTCTGTACAATAACTCTTTGCACCAAGTTCATAATAAACAAAATTGTGCTACGAATAGAGAGAAAAAGGCGGGAGGGGATACCAGTAGCGTACTTAGACTAAGGTGTGCACCCCCCCAAGATTTGTAAATTCGCCCTCCACTCCCCTATTAAAATTTTCAAAATGTTTTCCCCGTGTTGTTCATAATGGTATTTCCCTGAATCGTGCTCCCACAAACCTCTTGCGCCCCCTCTCCGCACCGCGGGATCTGCGGGGGCGCTATGTACGCCACTGGGGAAGAAAAATGTATTTTTAAAATGTTGCATTACAGTGATATGAAAATAGAAATTTTTCTGTGAGAAATAAATAAACAATTGACATCCCAATAATTACATGTGTAAAGGAAAAAAAACGCAGCACATAAAATGATTAATAATTTTTGCAATTCAACCGAACAGAGTTAAAATGAAAGAATCAAATTTTTTTTAAACGTACGGGAGATTCAGGTAGCATGAAGTAACTAAATTTATATCTTACTTTTATATAAGAAACAAATGATGTAGCTGCAGCAGCTAATAAAATTTAAAATTCCTTATATTATACATTATAGGTCACTTGTCTTTCTTCAACAGAAACAAGATATTTCATTTACTTTACCTAATTTGATTCTTTGAACGTTTAAATTTTAAAAATTAAAGTCTCTGAATTAGTTAAAAACATACTCCGTATTTCAATGATTGGGATCCTTGGAAACTTTTTCTATTGTCGTTGATGAAATTTTGAGCTGATATCTTAAAAGCTTCGGCCTTGCTAATATTGATAGTGAAAAACGGTTAATGTTCAAAAATTACCAATCTCGCCAAATTCCAAATATCAAACTATCCCCGTATCTACCTCATTACCTACTGATATCTTTTGAAGTACAGTGCTTTTGCTGTAGCAGGATTAATAATTAATGATAATAACTTGAAAATATTTCAAGCCGAATAAGCTGTTTTTTATATAAATAAATCAATGCTGGTTTTTCAATCATTCTGGTTTACACACAAAACTCCGGATCCCCACGAAACACCCCACAATCCGGATTTACAAAACTCCGGATTGTGGGTTCGATGTAAATTTGATGTATCCTCGACAAGATAAAACTGTTTCTAATTACAACAGTAAAAATCAATGACAATCATTCAAAAAATATTTCTCACAAAATCCACAGCAATAGGATGTTGCTTTTGCGTTCTCGGAGAGCAAAATAAAAAATTGCTGATACGTCAATCTATCCGGTTTACCAGAAGCCGGATTTAAGATTCAACGCGAAACTGAAGCATCATCGGCAAGTTTTTACTTTTGCAGTAGCAGCATTAGTAATCGATGAAAATAACTTAGATACAGTTGAACCCTCTTATTAGAATATCGCTTAAAAGAATATCCCACCTAAATTAATTGATTTTCAATGTACAAAGCCATTGTAATGTATTATTTTCATCCCAAAATATGGAATATCTCGCTTATTAGAATATTTTATCGTGGCAGAAAGGCTATTCCATAAAGCGGGTTCGATTATATTTCAAGCCAAATAAGTTTTTTTTATAAATAAACCAATGCCGATTTTGCGATGAGTCCGGTTTACAAAACTCACACGGATTGTGAGTTTGATGTCAATCTGACACATCCTCAGTAAGATTTTACAGTTTCGAATTACAGCATTGATAACCGATGATAATCCTTCAAAAAATATTCCTCACAAAATGAAGTAATAGGATGTTGCTTCTGAGTTACTTGGGAACATTAAAAGTAAAAACTGCTGCAACTTCAATCTAATTCAATTTACCAGACGCTGGATTTGACTTTCAACGCGAAATTTAAACCTCTTTGGCATTTTTTTTTTCTTTTACAGTAACATCATTAATAATCGATGAAAATAACTTAAAACTAATTAAATTATAGTTTAAAAAACTAAACAAATACGACTTAATCAAACTAACATACACTTATAATACATCAAAATGAAACATAGTTTACAGTTCTGTGTTAATAATAGTATTAAATAATTACTTTTACATTTGGTAAAGAACGTTAATTATCTTTTATTCAGAGTTACATACTGACAAACAAACTCACATATGAAACTAATAAAAGCGTATTAATAATTCAAGATGAATAAGGTTTCTTATATATAAACCAATTCCGGTTTTACGATCACATCGGTGTACAAAACTCCGGATTGCTTGCAAGATGCCAATCTCACACATCCTCGGTAAGGTTTTACTGTTCCGAATCACAGCATTAATAATCGATGAAAATCCTTTAAATATTATTCCTCACAAAATCCACAGCCACAGGATGTTTGTTGCCTCTGCTTTCTTGGGAAGGCAGTGACCAGTAGGCTGGGCACCTGCCCTGGTACACCATCAGAAATGTTTATTGTTCAAAAATCTAAAAATAACTATAAATTAAAACAACTTAAAATTAAAAAAATGCCGAAAATTTGATATATCCGGTTTACCAGACGCCGAATTGGAGGTTCAACGTGAAATCGAAACATTATAGGCTCGTTTTTACTTACACACTAGCAGCACTAATAATTATCGATGGCAAAAAAAAACATTTCAAGCCGAAAAATATTTTTTTTTCTCTCCAAATTTAGAAACGAATGCCGGTTTTACGATCAGTCCAGCTCACAAAAATCCGGATTGTGGGTTCGATATTAATACAACACATCTTACTTAACCGTAAGACAAAACGGTTTCGATAATCACATCATTAATAAATCGATGAGAATCATTCAAAAAACATTCCTCGAAAAATCCACAACAATAGGATGTAGCTTCTGCGTTCTTGGGGAAGGCAGTGGCCAGCAGACTCCTCCCAATCGCAAAAGGTAGGCGAACTGGGTGTGGACCCGCGTTTGGGCTTTTAAGATTTACCGGTTCACTACGCGGTCAGTACCTCGAGGGTAACCGACTTTAAGAAGGGGTTCGGGCTGGTGATGCGTTTGGCTTCTTTTGATGGAAGAAGGCTCCAGCGCTCGGCACGCGTTTCGTCACGCGGTGGCTTGTTTGAGGGTTATGTTGATATCTTCCTTCTTGGATGGCGGAAGGGGTTTCAGTATCGTGGTAGCAGTGAGGTAATTATTAGCTTCTCAATTTTCATATTGGGTTTTAATACTAATTAGCATGTTGTTTTAATTAAATTTACTTCAGAATTATTTTTAGCAAAGTTTATATATGAGTTACGAAAGTTTATGCGGATTTTTACATTTTAAAATGGATCTATAAAACAAATGTTCGTGAATTTTTTGCATTGTGTTGTGTGTAGCAGGAGAGAATGAGCAAGGAATAACCTCTTAGGAGCAATTCTACTTTCAAAACGGTATTACATCTTAAAACTATAGCGTTTGGTACTTGTCTGTAATATTATTTGAATTATATGCGTAATTAGTTTTTAAAAAAATGTGTTATCTGGTGGGTAAGCGATTTTAAGAAGGGGAATGGGTTGATGATGCGTTTGGCTTCTTTTGATGGAAGAAGGCTCCAGCGCTCGGCACGCGTTTCGTCACGCGGTGGCTTGTTTGAGTGTTATGTTGATATCTTCCTTCTTGGGTTTCGTCATTGCGGTAGCGGAGAGGTAATTATTAGCTTCTTAGTTTTAATATTGGGTTTCAGCACGATTAGCAAATTATTATTTTTTTTCCTTTTGTTTGTTCTCTTTAAAATTATGTTTATGTATGATTTACGAAATCTTATGGAGATCTTTGCATTTTAAAATGAATCTGTAAAATAATGGTTACGCGATTTTTTCGGAGGGGAGATCGAGTAGTCTATGAACACTTAACCAAAGTTCAATTTACAGAATTTCAGAACAACATTAAATTTAACTTCTGGCGCATGTCAGTAACATTATTTCAATTGATTTATTAAATTAATTTTGAAAAATTGAGGTTACTTAGAGGGAAACAGACTTTAAGAAGGGGTTCTGACTGGTGATGCGTTTGGCTTCTTTTGATGGAAGAAGGCTCCTGCGCTCGGCACGCGTTTCGTCACGCGGTGGCTTGTTTGAGTGTTATGTTGATATCTTAATTCTTGGGTTTCGTCATTGCGGTAGCGGAGAGGTAATTATTAGCTTTGCAGTTTTATTGTTTGGTTTCGATACCATTGACATCTTATTTTTGTTGCATTTTATTTTGTTTTTTAAAGTATTGTTTTCATGTGATTTACGAAATTTCATGTTTTTATATTTAAAATAAATTTAGAAAATAAATGTCTGGTAAATGGTACGCATTGTGTTGTGGGAAGTAGGAGACCATGAATAATGAATTAAAACCTTCGTACATTTTTATTTCAAAAAATTCAGGCCGTCGTTAAAGAAGAGTATGTTTACTAGATGTGAATGAAATTTGTTTTGAAAAACTGTGATTACCTGTTGAGTAACCGACTTTAAGAAGGGGTTCAGGCTGGTGATGTGTTTGACTTCTTTTGATGGAAGAAAACTCCAGAGCTCGTCACACGGTGGTTTGTTTGAGTGTTATATTGATATCTTCTTTCTTGGATGGCGGAAGCTGTTTCGTCACCGTGGTAGCGGATAGGTAATTATCTGCTTTGCTGTTGTCTTGTTGGGTTTTGATAACAATAGCATATTATTTTCGATTTAATCTTTTTTAATATTATTTTCAACAATGTTTATAAATGAGTTACGAAATTTGATGAACATTTTTCTATTTAAAAAAAAATCAATAAAATAATTGCTTCGTCAATTTTTCGCATTGTGTTGTACATAGCAGGAGAAAATGGACAAGGGATGATAAAATAGGAACAATTCTATTTTAAAAAATTCATTATTTCTTTAAAAGCTGTAGCATTTGGCACATGTCACTAACATTATTTCAGTTGATATATGCATTTAGTTTAGAAAAATGGGGGTTATATAGATTTGTAATTGATTTTAAGAAGAGGTTCAGGCTGGTGATGCGTTTGGCTTCTTCTGATGGTAGAAGTCGCTTGGCACACGTTTTGTCACTCGGTGATTTGTTTGAGTGTTACGTAGATATCTTCCTGGATGACAGAAGGGGTTTCTGCATCGGAGTAATAGAAGTAATTATCAGCTAGTCAATTTTCTTGGTGGGTTTTGATAGCATTATCGTATGTCACTAATTTATTTTCTAATTTTGTTTATTGATCGACTATGATTTTTTCTGTACCTTTTAAAGATATCTATAACATAAATCTTTTGATTAATAATTTCACATGAAACTTAGTTTGCTGCTCTTTAAATATACAAGAGCTAAAATTTAGGTCATCTACCGGGATCGTACTAAGTGGTCCTTATCAATTTAAGTTTTTTTCCATCAGTATTTTGTTGTGAGGAAAGAAATAGAGTCATCTCTTTCATGTGTTTGATAAAAGAATCAAATAAATATTATAAATATTTTGATAATAAAAAATATTTTGATAAAAGAATGTACAAAATGATTGATTTGTGACAATTTTGTAATAAGCATTTTTTAGAAGTATTGTCGTTGATTTAATGTGTCAATCGGTATTTTTTATGCTTTTTATTCGTCCTTTTTTCTCTTTGTGTAAGTAGGATATTTTAATATAAATAAACGCATAAAAAACTTCATGTAAAATTTTGTTACAATGAGCCAGTGATGAATTCGGAGTTCACTCACCGTCGCAATGCATTTTGGGGGCTTTTACAGATGAACAGAAAATAAAGTAAACATTTTATGGTGCCTTTCTGGATCTCCATCAGGGTGGGGGGTGTAGTGGGTTCCCCTCTAAGTTGTGACATTTGCTACGCGTTAAATCCGAAACTGTTTAAAGCTGCGTTGGGCAACCCGTCGATGTTAATCGACTGGTCGATCTCAAGCTAGTTTGATCAACGCCTCCTAAATACTAAATGCATAGCGCATTTGCTTTGCTACGGTCATCGTTGGTTCCACTTTAAGCGCCACCTTGCGGCAATCCGATAATGCCGTTGTTATTTTTTGATTGGTTAATTTTTAAATTTAAATTCAAAAATGAACCAATCGTTAATTTCTCAAAGAACTCCGGTATATGGCAGTGCTTTGTGAACTAAGAGCATTTTGCAGCTATTGGCGACGGATCCAAACAATATTCGAATTAAATTTTTTGATTGGTTGATTTTTAAATTTAAATTTAGAAGTGAACCAATCGTTAATTTTTCTTTCTCGAAGAACTCCGGTAGATGGCAGTGTATCGTGAACCAAGGACGAAATTTTGTTCTGTGCTAAAAACCAGAAAGTCGCAGGCATTTAGTATTTAGGAGGCGTTGGTTTGAGTCTATTCCTGCAATATTTTTATCCTTGCTCTCTGAGTAGAATTGATAAACATTAATTTCTGGAACAAAATTGTAATTAAGATCTAAATCAGAAGGAATCTGAAAATGCTTCAAACTTTTTACAGTTAATATTTTTTTTTAATTTTAAAACAATTCATACACTTGCTATTGCATCATAATATATTTAAATTCTCGTGGTGCCCTCAGATAAGATAAAAGCTTGTGCCTCTTGATGTGAGGGGCAGTTTCTCCCCTGAAGAGCCAGTACATGTTTTACCACACGGATGAGAATGAATATAATTTTTAAAAACAGTAAAACAAATAGTTTTCTGATTTTAGAGTTTACATATAACCGTACGTGCTAAACTATAACATTATATTACATTTTTGAAGAATTTGAGTGCATTTTTTTAATTTGAAACATGTTTAAACAAGCGATAGATTTAATACCTGTCTTTTGTGAAAAGTTAAGTTGAATTTAAATAATAATAAAAATAACGATGCAATTTCAAGATTTTTTTCCCTTACTAAATTCTGGTTAAAAGTTGAAAACGCCAGAGCGATACAGCATAAGTTAAGAAAATTATTTAAGAATTGCTACGGATTATTTTTCCTTTCCCAGGAAATTTATATTTAACAACCAGTACTCTTAAATGCATTAATGATTATTTATTTAGCTTTGTGATGTTATATAAAACAAGTCCAAACCCATAAATTTTAACTCTTTAATAAATTATTATTCTTCAGATTTTTCTCAATAGGAAACAGCTCCATTCTATTCATTGAGTTAACTTTAAAAAAACTGAAATCCCTACCCAAGTAGCACACTTCGTTTTTTAAAGGCTGTAAAATGGTATTATTAGCGTTGTAACAACCGCTTAAAAACGTTTATAAAACGTTTAAAGGTTATTTGTGCTACCTGGGTAGTAATCAAAAATGTTTTTTTTTATTATTATTTCTTTAATTCTTTTTGAAAACGTACTTTTCAAAATTAAACTCGTCTTTCTAATTGAATAAAGTAATTCAACACAAAACTAAGTCCAGTAAAAGAAAAAAAATGTGTGATGCTAGTAAACGAGCTGACAGAAAAATAACGTAATGCTTGATGTTTAAATATCTTTCTGATCTATGTGTTTAGGAACTAATTTTTAGGTTACTTTACAAGGAAGAAAGCATTAAAGCTGTTAAATGTTTCTTACTAAAGCTAGCAAAATCCAGTTAGGAAAAAAATGGTAAAACGTAAACTTGAGGGAGTATGAGGATGAAGTACGAAATAACTGAAACTTAGCTGTAAGGAATATTTTAAAAACTTTTTGCAATAAAAAATTTGCACACATTGAATTTTGAATAGTTATAGATCATAATAAATTCTTTCAAACTCAAAGATGTATCGCAAAGTTGAGTATTACTGAATAATCTTATTCAAAGTTACACTCCAGTTAAATGTGCCTAATTTTTCATATATATCGCAGAAGAGTCCGTAGCTTTACTAATTTCAGGTCTGGTGTAAGAGAAATTAGAGCAGGTAGTATACGTGGCATATTTGGGTTACATTTACCATTATGTCAAACTAACCAGAATGTAAAAAGTATGGTTTGTGCTGCAGATGAGCTTTGATAATTATCGTGTAGCAAATTATAAATATCAATGTTGTTTCTAATTTTGCAAAATCAACCACATACCGTGTTTCGCAGAAAAACTTGGGTTTTTAACTGGTGTAAAATTTATTGAAATCACTAAATATACGTAAATCATTGAAACAACAAAATCAAAATTTTATTGCAATAACTCCTAAAACATGCCTGAAAAATTTTGTAGATTTAGGTTTTAAAGTTTGGTCGTTAGCTCGTCAACAAGCACACGCACAGCGTATTTGTTTTGCTTGTTTTTATGTATGTAACCTTTGTTTGAGGTTCAACCTTCTTTATAACATTAACTAATTTACTTCAGCAAGTTGAGACTTAATACGCTATATGAACCCATTTGTGCCCAGTAGCCTAAAAACGGGACGCTTGATAGTTACTGCATTCAAAAACCTGTAATGGAAATATCATTTTACTGAAGCTGTTTTTCACAAGTTAAATAGTCTTTCTTCTTGAGAAAAACAGTTAGAGCCACTATTTGGACATCAGAGTTTATTTATTGACAGCTATTTTCAGAAAAATCAGTCAAGCAACGATCCAGCATGCGTAGCCGCAGAAAGTATATATATATATATATATATATATATATATATATATATATATATATATATATATATATATATATATATTTTTTTGCGAACTTATTTTTCATAAAATTAAACTATTTTAAAATGATTTGCTTAAAATTGATCACAGATGCCTTCTGTAATGTTACTTTGCGAAAGTAAAGTCAAGTATGGTCGTATGTTGCTCACATATCTGCAAAATATTTCATAAACAGGACGTTAAATAACTTAATAAATGTGGCAACGGGGAACTATTTTAAGCCTAAAATGTATGTAAAGCATTCCAAGTAAGAGTTTTAAGCAGATAAAAATTAAAAAAAAAATTGTTAAAAAAAACTTGGGCATAAATTGGTTAATTGAATGGTTTGTTTATGTGCTTTACTTGTCGTATATTACAGTCACGATTAAAACAATATTTTTCTAAAATGACACTTATGAACCATTATTTTTGGATAGCAGAAATCAATTTTTATTGGGACTTTAAATGGTGACAAAAAGAAGAGAAGAAAAGATCTTGGTAGAGAATTAGTAACGACAATTTTCATTGTTGATAGGGAATTAAAAATGATGCATCGTTTTCTATTATGTTAGTCACCTGTATAATTTCTTGCATACGCCAAATTGATTTTTAACAGTATAATTCTATATAATTACCGGAAAAATTCCATACATATCCTTCTAAGTGGCATTTGATTGTAGCGTTTATATTGAGAATGCTTTGCATATGTTTCATCATAACATAACACTGACTGTAGGAAGGTTTATCAGTATTCCATACATGTGTGAAATGATGCTATTGTTTTTTAGAAATGTAGTAGTATTCTAAGATCAGTTCAATCATCTCATTGGTAGTCCTATTGAAAAACACTAAAGTCATTACAAATCCATTATATTATTCCGATAACTAAATTGATAATGACAGATACAGTCGTACGTACTAGTCTAAGCATACTTAATTCAGTTAATTCAAAAACTATTTATAAGGAGGGTTATTAAGAGAGGGAGTGTTTCTTTTAATTATATTATTATGTATCATTGCACTTATTTATGATTAAAACATACTTCACGTTTGCTTTACATCTAAACAATTTACTTCTATGTCTATTTGCTTTTCTTTTTCCTAAAGATATTATACTTAAATTAAAAAAAAAAAGGATTTATATTATTTTCTGTATATCATATTTAAAAAAAAAGTAACGTCAAAAAATTTTGTACAGGAGACCCCGTATCACCTACAAGCTTGAAATCTGATTCAATATTACCTCCGCACTCAGAGGTTTGTACTATGGAGCGTTTTTTTTTTTTTTTTTTTTTTTTTTTTAGTTTTGAAATTGCGTATTTATAATTGAGTTTTTGTGCTAAAATTTTTCATGAGTTGCCTACTAAATGGATCAAAAACCAACAATCCAATATTGCATGTCATTCAAAGGAGCTTTTTTTCTGCGCAAGATTAAATCTGTTCCAAACTCATCAATTAATGAGAGCACGAGATATGAGAATTTCCAATTGCGTAAAAACCCTCGTCTAAACTCAGTTCTAACCCATCGTGAAAGAGCAAGATATTGCTGGAGACCATGAATTTGGAAGCAATTTTTCAAACGTATAAAGCAGCCATTTTGTTCCTCCCAGGATTTCCTTAGCATCTGGGGCTGCAATGTGATCTTTCGAGTTTTAAAAAATAATCTTGTTATGTGTAGTTTAATAAAGTTTTTTTTTTTTTTGCGTGTTTTTTTTTTTTTTTTTTTTTTTTTTTGACTGAGTGTTTAATTTTTATATCACTATAAAAATAACAAGAGAAAGTATCATAATTTGTGAGTTGCAAATATATCAAAAAACATTTTTATCGAGTATAAAAATGTTGAAATTTTTGGGGGTCTAAGGCCCTCTGCGCCTTAGGGCACCCAAAAGAACTGTTTCCGATCGCAGGTACCATCTGTCAGCCTCTCAGCAAAGTACAAGGAGTGGTACTCAAAAGCTTCAACATGATTCTAGCCATTTTGGTTACATAATACTAAACTAATATAGGCGGGACGTTTGAGTCCCGTCGAGGCATAAAGGGTTAACTAAATTCTATATTCTACGACAGGGTGAACGGATTTTCATTATGTTCTAATTGAAACGCGTCTTTTAATAATGGTCGTCCTTGCTGGCGGTTTAATTTTTCTCATACTAATTAAGATGATATCTAGGGTGATGATAAGGTGATATCTTCGAACGTTTCGGAGCGGGAGTGGACAGGTTTGAAGGCCTTTAGTATCATTACCGGAAACTTGTGGAATAATCCGAAATTAAGGAATATAAATTATTGGTAAATACTGCAACTCAATAACCTTAGCCATGCATTACACTGGTTGTTGTTGCATCGAAAAGTTTACTCTTTTATGAGCAAATTTCGATAAAAAATTAAATTTGTTTAAATCCTGACATTGGATGTCAAGGAAATATCAATGCACATGGAGGGGATTGTTTCCTGACAAACTATTACAAAAATTTTCTATTGAAAAGAGCCCTCTGCCTCTTATCATCGAGAATCGACTGAAGTTTTTAGTCTTTGTAGCTCCCTAATTGTCGGGGAGATTCCTTCAACCTATCCTTTGCCTTAACGTTACCAAAGTTCGCCTATACAATTAGGTTTTTTAGACTCTAGTTCAGAAAAATTTCCGAGAAACGACCGGAGAATTTATCTTCCTAATATTACGAAAAAGCGTCAAATATTGCGTTTTGTGACTTCAATATCGGCTCAAGTTTTGCCACAGAATTTAGATTCACCCTGTATATTATTCAATAAAATAAAAACAATAAATAAAATAAAATTAAGTAATAAAATAAAATAAAGAGCCCCATGCTTCCGTTTTTAAACTCTTTATTATTATTATTATTTTTTTAGTTTAGTGACTTTTAGTGACTCATCCGCATATAATGCATTAATCATTCTTCTCATCCAAAAGGATCATCTGGATCCGCTATTGGTGCATAACTATCAAGAAAAATTAAAGAGGTGTTTTCTATGAATTTTTAGAAAACATAGGAGACTTTTTTAACAAAATAAAATAATAATCGTGAGAAATTGTTTCATATTTTTTAGGAATAACTCATAATCGATAAGGCGCTTTTAAACGCAATTCGTGTTTTTCAAAATTAAATTTCCGAATATTTTTAGCTAGTGGTAAAGGTTGGAAAGAAGCCTAGCGAGTAGCCAAATGGTGATCGGTTCGATATCATTAGAGTAAGAGGATCGATAGATTAATATGTGTTGAATAAATTCCTTTTATATTCCTTTTTCTTTTATTTTCGGCATAATGCAAACATATGGACAACATCTTGCTTTATTTTTACAGCGCAGAAATAATTTACTAAAACGAAGCCCAAAAGAAATGAAATAACAATTTTTCTTCGCTTAATTCAGAATACGAGTTTTTATTTATTTATATTTTAATATCATTCCTTTTACTTTTGTAAAAATAACAGAAAAGAAAATAATATTCTTTCTAGTTTGATGGCGTATCTGATTATTTCAGCAAAGTTTTATTAGAATGAAAATATGTTTCGTAACTTCGAAAAAATGGAATAGCATTGCTAACAAAAGAATTATTCGTTCAAAGAATGTTTCTTATCATTATTTTATTAAGGGTGTTCGCCAGACAAAAAAAAAACCCCGTTTGTTCAAAGTAATGGAAACAAAACCGCGTAATTAAAGAAAAACGGAAAACATTAGTTTTCTTTTATCTATGAAGAGACATCTTTTTATAACACTTTCAAATTCGAATATAAAATTGATATCTCTTTGATCTTTGAGTATTAAATTAGTTTTATTATTTGTTTTATAAAAATGATAAAAGTTACTGGGAGATATGCGTTGGCTGAAGATACGTTTCATTTTCTGAATAGGCAGCCTAGAGCACAGAGAATTTTTTTTTTTTTTTGAAGTGGAGAAATCCTCAATTCATAATGGGGGGGGGGGGATATTTTGGCAATTAATAAAATACATTTAACCGAATGATACATACCTACAACTACACTGTTAAAAAAAAATCTCGACT
>JAXGGA010018180.1:0-22662 GCA_038373865.1 Uloborus plumipes
GTATTAATTTTTAAAACTGTTTCTTCATATAGTAGTTTTTTTTTAAAGTTGACAAATGTGTATGGGGACACGGGACGGAAATGACATTTTGCCTATATATTATTTTTTTTAATACATAATTTAAGTGCAAAATAGTGCCAATGCACGTTGTCATTACTCTTTGTGAGCATCTTGAATAGAACATAGCATTAGATAATGAAAATAGGTTTTTAATTGGAAGATATGGATGAAGGACACAAAAGTTAACGAATTGAGAAAATAACCCATACATGGATTAAAGAAAGAAAGCTTGAATATATGTTTTATGAAGATGTTGTGCAGTAAGTACCGAGTTTCAAAATGATATGAGCACCAAGTTTTTACTCAACTGTAAAACAAACAGGTATTTTATATCAAGAATATATTGTTCTTTTTTTGGGCTGTTGCATTATGATATGAATTTGTACAAAAAATATGGTTTAGTAGCCAATTGAAGCACCAGATTTTTAAATAAATGTAAACAATCGATCAGGCATGTGCGGGCTAGGTGTTTAAAGTGCGTTTTGCTCGATTTTTTATCCATGGGAGACAAATGCGGATTCAAAAGTTTTTCAAGGGAGGGGCGATTGATTTTTCTACTTTTTACTATGCATACTGCTTAACAAATATTGATCACAAAGGATTCAACTACGAAACATTTCCGGGGGATAACCCCAAAACGCCCCCCCCCCTCCAAATTCCATAAAAATTCGCTTAACCCATTAATGCCTAGCGTCCCTTTTTAGGGACGGTTCAAAAAAGATTCTGAATTTCCCCAAAATGAGCATTTCAACCAAATAATAGTGTTTAATTTGTACCTTGGTATTGTTTCAATTCGTTATTAACAGATTGCAGCACATAACCATTGCAAAGTGTGTTCTGTAGCAGTTTTAATATGATCTTTATCAAAAATTACACCGTTCACAATCTCAAGAAAAAAAGCTATTCCCAGCTTCCCAGTTTATGTTAATTGCTGATTTTATTTCTTCTCATAAAATGTCTTTTTAAATATTATATCGCAGGCAGAAAAAAATTTTAGTAAAAAAAGTATGTACCCTCTGGGGTCTATCGTAACTTTTAAAGGACGATTTTTCCTTCCTTAATAAAAAAATTATTTTTACATGATTTTTTTTATTATTTTTCCTGTCCATTAAACACTATTTGTAACCATTATACAAAATATCTTTGGAAAAAAAAGTCAGGCATTAATGGGTTAAAATGGTATTTATAGAATTTCAATATTGAAAAATTCCCGGCAAAGAGTCCCCAAAGGCAGGGGCGATCGCTCCCATCACCCCTCATTTGAACTCCGTTCCTGATGGGAGATGATGTAAGCTTTTGATTATGAAATTGTGGGACATTGCTTTCCATTGCCTAAATTGGCAAGCTGCCTAAAAGTGGGACTGACCCATTCAAAATAGGACATATGATGCTCTGCTAAGAGCAAAAGCTGTGTCTGCACTTTTTAACAAAATTGAGTTACTGCCACCAGGTGGTTCTCCATGGCGTATTTTACCCATATATAATGTTTTGTGGTCATTTGAGTACAGGAAATTTTTTAAAAAAAATTCTGAAATATATGCAGGCGCAAAACTTTAAACAGCAATATCTCAATTTGAGATCGTCTGCAGGTACCACTTTTGGGCGTAGCACTGCAGTATGGTCACCTTAGTGGTACCCGAGCTGCCTAAAAGTTGATTGATTTTTTTTTCTTTTGATAAAAGCATACGCAACATATTTATCAAGGAAGAAAAATTAGAAATTTAAACACAATCTTAAAATTCGTCCTGCAAATGTGTATATAACCTGTGAATACATACAAATAACAAAAACAAAACGCTTTTTTTTTTCTACTCAGAACTTTCTTTAAAAATTATTGTGAGGGGGGGGGGGCAAGAGACAGTTTGTGACAGTTATTTAGTACCAAGTGAATATTTCTAGGTCAAGAGTTGTGGGAGGTGAGGGGGACCCTGACTTTAGTGATAAGTACCAAGTGAAGTTTCCTTTATGTATTTATTGATGCATATACAGGGTGTCCACTCCAATCGTGGACCAATAGCTAATTTCTAAACCGTTAGATATAAGCATATAGTTTATTTAGGAAAAAATCTCCAAATTACGAAAGGAATTTTGGGTCTATTCAATATTTTTCAAAAAATCAAATTTTGAAAGATTTACGAAATTTAAATTTTTATATAGCCCCCAAGCCCTATCAATCATATTTAGTAAAACATTCTTGACACTGTAACGTTTAAAACTAAAAAAAAATCACTCTTCTACCACAAAAATTGACCGAGTTATGACGTTTTGAAAAATCAAGATTTTGCATTGTTTCATGACGTCATCGAGAGTTCGCTTAAGGGACCGTATGCGAATTCTTTCAAAATCTTGATTTTTCAAAATGTCATAACTCGGTCAATTTTTGTCGTAGAAGAGTGATTTTTGTTTAGTGTTAAACGTTACAGTGTCAAGAATGTTTTTCTAACTATGATTGATAGAACTGGGGGACTGTAAAAAAATTTAAATTTCGTAACTCTTTCAAAATTTGATTTTTTGAAAAACATTGAATAGACTCAAAATTCCTTTCGTAATTTAGAGATTTTTTCCTAAATAAACTATATGCTTATCTCTAACGGTTTAGAAATTAGCTATTGGTCCACGATTGGAGTGGACACCCTGTATATTGCTAACGATAATTTGTAAAAAGACAATAACCCTGCCCGTCCGAAAAAACTTTTCCACGAGTTTTAACGAGCTCAGTTTTTTTTTACTACACAAGAAAGAAAAAGGGTGAAAAAAAAAGTTCACCGGGTTGGGGGGGGGGGGGGAGAGAATCTCGTGTTTTTACACTCCTCAAGTGAAAGTCTTTATTTGTTTATTTTTTTGTGGAACAACTTAAAAAAGGGGGGGGGAGGCTTTCCGATCAATGAAGTATTTTCAAAAGCTTTTGGCGATCTGTGGGGCCAACAAGAAGTTCTGTCAAGAACTAAACGAGCCTACTTTCCCGAACATCGACATCGGCATTCTAGCATCTGATCATTATTCTCTTGATCATCTGAGACTAAACATTATGTCAAACATACCTTTTTAGAACTTAAAGCTGATTTCTAAAAGCAAAATATACCCCTCTCATCAGATGAAATAGAGACATAAAAAGTAAATAAATGAATAAATGAAGTTTTGTCGCACCTTTTAAAGAATGTAACTGTTACAGTTCTTCCGTAGAAAAATTCCTCAATCGTTTTCAAAAAAAAAAAAAATAAATAAAAGTACAAAGTACATCAAAACACATTTTATCAAAGAAAGGAAAAAAAACTCGTCCGTCGATAAAATGTCTTGATTTTCACTTTTAAACCGTTGCCAGTTGTTAGATATAAATAAAGAATAAAATGCCCTCGTGAATGAAACACTTTTGTTACAAAAAAAAATCGTCTGCCAAAAAAAAATAATAGTAATAAATAAAATAACACAAATGAATAAATAAACAAAAAATCGTCTGCACAGTCAGTCATTTTTTTCTGAGCCTGCATTTCCGCCATGTTTGTGGAGTCGGAGTCGGAATCAGAGTCCTCACAGAAGGATTATTCAGAAAAGTACTTTACAAACATTATTTATCAAAACCATTTTTTTACAAAGTTAGTTTGAAGGAAATCCGACTTTAAGTTCCAGGATCAACATTCAACTTAAATTCCCCGTAGGCGCTCATGTTAAATTTTTTTCTGAACGGTTCAATATTGAACGAAAAATGGTTCAAACCAAAAAGCGAAATAAGGGAATGAACCTCTCCGAGATCTTTCAAACAAAAAAAAAGTTTATTCCATTCGGATGGTTTACTCAGAAGTTATTAGGTGGGGAAAGGTTGCTTGAATGGTTCAATGTTGAACGAAAAAATGTTCAAATTGAAAATTTAAATACTGTAATGAAGTATCCTTGCTGAGATCCTTCGAACAAAAAAAAAGTTTATTTAAATGGAACTGTTCACTCAAAATTTATTAGGGGGTGACAGCTTGCTTGAGCGGTTCAATGTTGAACGAAAAATTGTTCAAATCGGAAATGTAAATACGGGAATGAAGTATCCTTGATAAGATCTTTCGAACAAAAAAAAGTTTGTTGAAATCGGACTGTTCACTCAAAAGTTAGCATCGCGGGACAGGTTGTTTGAACGGTTCAAAGTTGAACCGAAAATTGTTCAAATCGAAAAATCAAATATGGGAATGAGTTGTACTCGCCGAAATCTTTCCAACAAAAAAAAGTTTGTTCAAATCGGAATGTTCATTCAAAAGTTATTAGGGGGGGAAAGGTTGCTTGAACGGTTCAATGTTGAACGAAAAATTGTTCAAATCGAAAATGTAGATACAGGAATGAAGTATCCTTGAAAAGATCTTTCGAACAAAAAAAAGTTTGTTCAAATCGGACTGTTAACTAAAAAGTTAGCATCGCGGGACAGGTTGTTTGAATGGCTCAAAGTTGAACCAAAAATTGTTCAAATCGAAAAATCAAATATGGGAATGAGCTGTACTCGCCGAGATCTTTCCAACAAAAAAAAGTTTGTCCAAATCGGAATATTCATTCAAAAGTTATTAGGGGGGGACAGACAGACCGACCGACAGACCGACAGACCGACACACAAATTCCCCATCTCAATACCCTACTTTCAAATTTTTAATTTTTCGATATTCATTTTACCTTTTTATTTTTTTAACTTGGCGATACTTTTTGGACTTGGCGATATTTTTTTTAACTTGGCGATATTTTTTGGACTTGGCGATATTTTTTAGATGCATTAAGCCAATTTTAATACTTTTTTCGTCTTTCTTTTATTTTTAACGGGAAAGTAGGCTAAAAAAGGTTAACAACTTAGAACTAGAAACAGAAAGTGAAACTTTTTCGTAACGCTCTTTTTACGCATTTTTAGTGGCGTCATCTAGTGAAATCAAAAGAAACAGCAACACAGCATTTACAATATATGGGTCATTCCATATCAAATCGATTAAAAAAGTGGGGTTTTCAAGGTGACCCCTTCCAATTTTTCCAATATTTTGTACAGTGATTGTACTTCGGATTATAAATAAAAATCCTAGTTTTTAGATTTTTAAGTCTTTTTTGATTGGGGGTGATCCCAAAAAATCCAATTTAGGTAGATGGGAAACGTTTTGAATGCATGTAACTTTTTTTCTAATTGCACTACAAACAAAAACTGGATGTCATTTCAAAGGTCTTGAAATAAGTTTTAAAATGATATATTGCATGACACAAAGCTAAAAATTTTAATTTTGAAGGTCATTCAAATTGATCTTTGACCTTGAATGTCTCCGCAGGTTACTATTTTAAAATCTGAAAAAAAAAAAAAAAAAAAAAAAAAAAAAAAAAAAAAAAAAAATCGTGCATACTATTACGTTCTTTATTTGTGGTAAGTGTCAAGTTAGGACAGCAATGGGATCAGATTTTATTTAAACTTCACTCACTCTGTATGGCGAAAAATCAAATATCATCAAGTATTTGTGCCCAAATGCGTTATGATCACACAGATAATTATCATTAAAAGATTGAAACAAACATTCAACCTTATATACAATAAGAAGATTAAGTTTATAAAGTTCTAGCTGCGTGGCACGGCGTTGCACGGGTTACCTTAGAAATGAAAGCGATGTCAAGTGACGCATTCGCTTTCGGTGGAACAATAAACTCGCCGCCACGGTGACTCGCTACGCCCAGTGCCCTCTACACGCAGTTGCCAAAAACAATACTTTTAATGAACGCCATCTTTCTAAAAGAGTGGAAACTAATCCGCTCGTGCTTTTCGACCATTACTATTTTAAACTGTAATAATATCTCTTGAAAAAAGCCTAATGTTTTGTAGCCTACTGCAAAATATTGTAACAATCTGAGACTACTCACTCGAAAGGTGTGTGACTCGACATGGAATGACCCATATACATGGAAAATTTAACTGTCACATGACAGAAAATTAATGGGGGATCTTTTTCTGAAAAATGCATTAATTTATTTTCTTGTTTCGTCTTCTGTGAATAAATGGCACATAAAAATACTGAAATATCAAGTGCAATACGTTGCTGTTCGCAGTGGCGTGCCCAGAAATTGAGTTCATAATTATTTTTTTTTATGGGGTGCACATTTTACTGCTGCCAAAGAGAGCTATTTTTATCTTAGATTTACTTTTTGATAAAGCTAAAAAAGACACTCAATATGGTTTATTTTTCCTACTTAAAGTTGCTCAAGATTTTTCTTGAATATTGCCAAACTATAAAAATTCGAAAATATTAATCATACTAATTATTTAAGAAAAATAAAGATCATAGCAAATAAAGAAACCCATATAATTCCCATGAAACCCAGAACCATTGAAAATTGACAAAATTATTCATTGACTGAAAAAGTAGTCAGTTTCAAAAAAGTGCACGTATAATAAAATGAGAAATTCTATTTTATAAGTACTTTTCTTTACTTAGAGATACATTTTTATGTATCTGCAATCAATAACGCATTCAGACACATTTCAGAGGTACTGTTTTTCAAATTATTCAATGAATTTAAGGGAAAACACTGGTATTAAGCAATAAGTTACCGCCCTAAGGCCAAGACAAAGGTAGAAGTAGTTCTGCCTCAGCCGTGACTTAAATGCGATAACTTTTACTGATTAATATCTTTGAAGACGTTTGAAAAATGAGGAGGATTCAGCTGCAACGACAGAATGGGACCCACAATCCAAATATCTGCAAAAAGGTAGAGTTCGTTGGTACCTGAGACTCCTAGGCATAAGCGTAACGTCTGGAGCTCCCCCCCCCCCCCCACCCAACACACACAACTATTTGGACACTTAATTTTTTAAGCATGAAGATATCCGAAATCAGAACGAAAATCACAGCAGAATTTTCGCTTATTTTGTCTTAGTATTATACCCTTGTGCCCGGGGGCGGAGGAAGAACACAGACCCTCCGTCAAAGACGTATTTAGGACTTCAATTTCGAAAAGTCTCCAAGAGATTGCACCCACCCAAACCTTTAAGAGACTCCCTGTTCTTGATTCGTTTTAAGGACTTCAATTTCGAAAAATTTCCGGAAGGGAGCTCCCAAACCCACTGATAATATCATCGAAGATCATCTACAATTGAAGGGGCAAGTGGATAAAGTGATATGTAACAATTTTTGAAACTTACTTTTTACCATGGATGAAGGTTTTTTGATAAGTCCATCAGTATCATGTCCCCGTTTTACCCGTTGAGAAAAATCCATTAAAAAACACAACATTTTTTAAAGCTTTTTTTAGAAACTAAAAAAATTGTCACATATCACCATCATCCACTTGCCCCTTCAATTGCGTTCAAATGCTAACTTCGAGCGTTTTTCTGGGGAGCATACACACCTTCTCTCCCACCAACAGTACTTGATTTTGTTTTAAGGGTTTCGATTTCGAAACATTTCCACGGAAGAGTCCCGATGACTCCTCCTTGATATTCGAATGAAATAACGTTTTTGGAGCTTAAATTTCGAATAATTGAAGAACCCTCCCTGTGTTTTACCACACAATTTTGAAAATTTTCTGAGGAAGAGCCCACTGAGAAAGAGCCCACTTCCATAACATAATCGGAAATAACCTGTAACGTTGTTTTTGATATTTCAATTTCAAAAAAAAAAAAAAAAATCCGAATGAGCACCACCAAGCCAGTTCTTCCCCTAATACCTAATATTACCATATGTGGTCCTTAATGCATTCATAAAACTACAAGCTCAAAAAACTTCTCGGAACGCTCCCCCCCCCCCCAACTTAAATTCTCTTCCCCCTAAACATCACCAAAGATTGTCTAAAACTTTGTTTTAGAGTTACAATTTCAAAAAACCGAAAGAAAGCCTCCTTACTCTCTACAACATAATCTGAGATAAAGTTTGCACTTTTAAAGATTGATTTTTTAAAAAATGATGGAGGGGTGTTTTCGAACCTCTTCCCTCTTAACGAAACAAAAATAAGTTGAAACGCATTTTAAGACTACAAATTCGAAAATTTTCTGGAGAGAGCAGCTAAACCCCTCTCTTCTTAACAAAATCGGATATAATCCGGAGACGAAGTCCCTTCCCCGAATCTCTCCTCCCGATAACAAAAAATTGCCAAGGATTGCAAAAAAACTGTTTTAGAACAAAAATGTTGAAAATTTTCCGGGGGGCGGGGGGCTTTGAGCTCTTCTCCCTAACGTAATTGAACATAAAGATTGTTCATTTAAAGATTAAATTCCAAAACATTGCAGCGGGAGTGTCCTCGAACTGCTCCGGCTGTTATATATAACGTTCCAAAACAATCATTTAAAATGCATTTTTAAGACGAGAAATTCAAAAAAATTTCCGGAGAAGAAACCAAAGAGCCAATATTTTTGAGTGAATAATATACCTATTAGTACTATTAGATTCATATTGCTAATATTTACATCTTGACTTTTTCATAGACTAGAAGAAAACATTCACTTCTCTCTGCATTTAAAATGAGTTTGAAAAAATTAAGGGGCGGCCACCCCATTAGTTTTTCGTCCTTGAATCGGCCCCGCAACTGGACTACTTTCAAAGAAGGGATATAAGCAACTTCAGTAATAATCGCAACACAACGCCCTAAAATTCTAGTTATTAATTTTTAAGAAATTATTTTGAAGCTACAACCTTTTGTATTTATTATTACTTCATTTTTCTATTATTATAACTATTATTATTATTATTATTATTTTATTTTTTGCCTGTCTAAAAACATTTTTGGTCTACTCTGGACATTCATGCTGGCTATACGGACCTGCCAAGTTGGACTGTGTGGTAATCCGACCCTGTCAGGGGCGCCCCGAACCAAAATTTTTGGGAAGGGGAAAATTATCTATCTGCCGAATGAAGTTTCAATTTTAATCTAATGATAAAATTCAAGCATGCGCACATGTCGGACTTGCCTAATATTTAATGAGAAAAAACATTAGCTCATATAATAAAATTAAAAATAGCAAAGAACAAATACTCTCACCGTTGCAATATTCTCTCCAAATTGCCGAATCGTCTGCAAAATGTGCCGAATAAGGAAACTTTCGGGGGGTCTCAGTGACCTCCCATCGGGGCGCTCCTGGACCCTGTTCGTCGATATTCAGATCAGTGGCGCATTTACGGAGGGGGCTAAGAGGCTGAAGCCCCGCCCAGAGACCAGAAGGAATTTAGAAAGGTCCATATCATACTTGACTAAACCACATAGAAGTTCTGCAATTGCTGTATCTTGGCCCTTCATTTTGAAAATTTTACAAGTAAGTTTTGACTGCTGTTTTACAATTTTACTCATAATTTTAAAAGTGTTTGAAAATTACTCTGGCTGCTGTAAGCAAGGGCGATCGCCCCCATCGCCCCTCCCTTGAGGGACTCTTCTCCAGCAGTTTTTAGACTTCGAAGTTCAAAAAAGGCAACTTTAGACGATCTTCGATGATAATACGAGAAGTGGTTGGGATTCGGGGCTCTGATCTGGAACTTTTTCGAAATTGAAGACTAAAACATTTGTAATAAACATATGTGTTAACCAGGATATGTGGTAAAAAAGGGAGGCAATAGAAAAAAAACAATCGCCCCTCCCTTGGAATATTTCTGGATCCGCCCTTGGATGTAAGAATCTTTTCCCAAGAGATTTGTCCACCACTGCATGGATGGAAAAATCAAAAATCAACTTTTGGAGCAGTTTGGGAGCATGTTAAAATTGAATTTTGGATCAGCGATTTGTAGTTCCGAAGCAGGTACAAAGAAAATGCTTTAAAAGGTTAAAATGCAGTTAAACATTATTTTTGTGTGTAATATGCATGCAATATTACACACAAACACGTATTAACTTCAGGAATTTTTCATCATTTAAGAAACTGGGATAAAATTTGAAAGATTTATCAGCCAGAGGTTGACATAATCACATCTGTGCAAATGTTTCTGAATCTTGTGGAACTCAAAAGTTAGTAAATTTTAATCTATCGGAAACAGAATAAAGTTATTTTTCAAAACAGAAAAAAGAAGATACTTGAGATAAATTTACAAATTAAAAAAATATACAAATCAAGTAATTTAAAATTTAAAATATTTATAAAATAAAAAATTAAATGAGCTAATGTAAATTAGCTGGAGTTTAAAAACTTCTAACCTTCAGAATGACTGAAATGTAGACAAGATGCAAAATGATTTGTTAAAAGCTCAAGCATCGATGCAATTTTCAAAAAACTATTCTGATCTTCGAAGTCAATCAAAATTTTGTAGAATCAGCGGATTTTACTATTTTTGGAGCAGAATGTAGCAGGATCGGAGTAGTTCAGAGCAGATTTTCCACTTCTGACCACTGAGGAGCCTACTCCTTTCTCGCTCTTTAAAAAAAAAAAAAAAAAAAAAGGTATTCGGTGTAGCTTTCTTTATTCAATGCTCTTTCTTAATTTAAGCACAAATAGGTTGCTGGGTACCATTTAAATTTAAACTGATTTTGTAAATAAAATAGGAATAATCAATGTCATAAAGCATAACATTTGCAAGAATCTGCATTATAACGGTGATTATTCCTATTTTACTTTTCTGCACAAAGGTATTTATTCAATTCTGATTTTGTAGCTCGATTGAGGGAGAGGGAGAGAAAGCACTATGAGCACCATTTTATTCTCCCCTGAAATTCAATTTTGTCGGCGAAAAAAAATAATAATTATAAAAAAAATTACCGGTACGAAATTTAAATAGCTACTTAAATCCGGGAACTCAGGAGTCCATTGAAATTTTTCCGATTTTGTGTCTTACTTCACCAAGGTCGGATCCAGAAGTGTTCCAAGGGAAGGGTGGTTTTTTTTTTCTTCTTGTCCCCCCCCCCCTCTACCACACATCCTGATTAACACATGTTTATTGCAAATGTTTCGGTCTTCAATTTTGAAAAAAATCCAGATCAGAGCCTCGAATCTCCAACCACTTCTCATAGTATCATTGAAGATCATTAAAAAAATGCATTTTTTGAAGTTCAAAATTAAAAAACTGATGGAGAAGAGTCCCTCAAGGGAGGGGCGATCTCCCCCATCGCCCCTCCCTTGTATCCGCCCCTGTACTTCACGTATCTGAGTTCCTTAAAAAATACTAGCCCTACAAAAGAATCGTGAGCGAGCCGCTAATTTAGATGCAAATGATAGTATTTCTTTTTCGAAAACCATCATAATGTAAACATTAAATATAAAATGTATTCGTTCCAGAAAAGATTGAAATTGTTATACTTTGAGCGTCAAATACGAATTTATAAAGTTTACTGCTATGTTTTTCATAACGTCTGGCTGAATTACCACACCAAAAATGTATTATTATAGTTCTTTTGGAGCTTCATTTCTGATCCACATGCTGTGCATATTTTGTTGGCCTGACATCATAGTGTTGCAATTTATGCGTAATCACCGACTGTTAACAAAAAATAAAAATGTCAAACGATTCGACTTGACCCCCCCCCCCTTAGCTCCAAGAATTTGTTTTTTACCTCTTCGATTCTAACGAATTATTTATTTCTTACATCTTTACGTTTATTGCTATTGCTTCTTTTACTTTGTGCCAAAAAGATTAATATAAAAGCAAAGATTTGATGCATTTCAAACAGAGAAAAAAACTTTGCTTTTGATAAATAAATACAAACTTAATACAAGAATAATTAAGATTTAAAACACAATTCAGAAATTTCTAAGTACATCAATTATTTTCAAAGACCATAACGGATGATTAATTTTTTAAATAAAATGCTTGTTCATATTTAAGTAAAGTTTTTTGTCTTTGATTTTAGTGCAATTACACCATTTATAAAAGTGTCAAATTAAAAATTTGTTCCAATTGAGTTGTATAGATGGCAGCACAAATCTCAAATCATCCATGTTTCGTAAAATTTTAATTTTTAATGTCACAATTATTTTTTTGGTCAAGCTATAATTAGAAATTGCGAATTAAATAAACAACTTCACACACTTGCATGACACGCAAGCGAGCGATTGCATGTATAGAAGGACATCAAATTTGGCTCAAAGTATCTTTTCGAAAGATAAAAAATAAAAACGTAGTAAAAAAATCAAGGAAAAATAGTAAGCAAAAAAACAGCAATAAAATGGATCTATTAACAATTTAAATTCAAAACGAATTTCCAAGTAATTGTCATATTTGATTCTTTCGAAAAAAAATAATAATTGTCACGAACTAATTGAAATTTTTTTTTTTTAATCTTTCAAATTTGTAAACTTAATTATATTTGAGGTTAATTAATTAGATAATTGGTCTAGTATAAATAAAATAATTTTCTGCTTAAACAAGCACTGTAGTTAGTTTCACAGAATCACAATTAATAGGGAAGTTTATTTCAATTAATATTATTTTTTTACATTGAAATAAACATTAAAATAATTAAAATTTCATTTAAAATATTGACCAAAAATCTTTTAAACAGCATTTAGTGTTCCCTCAGACGATAAACAATCAACATTTCCATTAAACATTCGTCAAAACGACACATTTGGAATCCCGGTGATACGATTTTTACCTGGGCCGAAACACCTATGATCGAAAAAAACTTTTCCCTTTAAACTTTCCAAAAGTTACTTCAACTCGATCACTGGGTCAAAAAGGAGCTTTCTAACTCACAATCGTGATGATAAATGGAATAGAATCACCATTTTCTAACTACGAAATGGAACGATAGCTTCGACCAGAGAACACAGTGGTTGATACTCGAGCAGTCATCATCTTAGAGATTTTAGTCCTGATGTGTATTATTGTTAACAAAGATGGTGGTGACGTCACAAACCTCATGCGCTGCTTCCTGCAGGCTTGATTCCACTCCTCACACTACTACTCCATTTTACCCTGCAAACGCCGGCCTCAGGACAAAGACGACTCGTTTTCAGCTTCTTGGAAAAAACAGGGTCTCCAGCTGTTAAAAAATCCAAAAAACCTCAAACTTGGATCTCAGGACCCCCGTAAGTAGCCATTAGTCATTCGATTAATCCACTGGGAAGAGCGGAATCCCGCATTTAAATCATTCTGTGTTCATTGTCCTGCTCAAATACTTACTACTCGGTTACTTTTCGTCTTGCGTTCTCTTTCCTAGGGTGTTCGATCTATCTGGAATAATAGAATCGCGTTTTTATTTCCATTGTTTTTATGGATTTCGGGTGCCGGTGTTTACATGATCTGTCAAACTGCATGTGACAGCACACCAAATGTGTACATTTTAACATGGAAAGTTGAATGAAAACAAATCCTATACTTGCGTGGGTTCTGTCTCAGCTTTTACAGTCTGTTGAATGCTTAATCTATCTTCTACTAATAATGGCGTCCTTTTAAGTGGATTCCTTTAGCGTTATTTACTTTTATTATTCGGGCGCTGCATTACAATCGAGTTTGTTTACATGCTTGGAATTGGTTAAAAATCAGCATCCTTGATCTTCTAGAATATCAGGACTGATGAGAATCACCTTTTCAGGTATGTAAGAAATCACTGACTAACAGCTTTTTAAAATTTAATAATAGTAATTAAATATTTATTAAAAAATGTATTTTTATTCTGTGAAGAATCCAATCTAGTTCTTTTGTTAACTAGTAGTACTTGCAAAACAAAATAAGTATATATACCCATCGCCTGATATGAACCATAAATCTGAAAAGACCATTATTAAACCACATAAATTAAACTAATAATTTGGTTCAGTCATTAATTGTTCAATTTTTATTATAAGACTGCATTTTGAAGTTTCAGAAAATTATTCATAATCCCTTCCTGTTCCATGCTATCTGTGGTTTAACCCAAGTCTAGGCTTTTATTTAAGTCAAAAAATGAGTATTATTCGCTAAACAAAGCAAGATATGATTAGAAAATCATAAAATTTCAAGGAATTTAATTATATATGTGGGTGGGAGGGAGAGCTGTATATTCTATGCTGTATATTTTTTCTGTAAATATTGAAACAAAATTTTCAATGACATGGAAAACAAGTGCTCAGATGATGATCATTTATTAAAAGAAGAATCATTCATTTTTATTTTTTAAGCCGATTTGAATGAAATTTTTATATGTTGCCATATTAAGGCAGTCTATGGTTTTTTTACATCAGGAAATTTTGAGTGAATGTATTTCCTGAATAATTTATTTTTAGTTTGTGATTTTTAAGAGTAAAATAATCTAAGACTGGAGTCTATGGAGAATATTAAAGTCAAAAAAGGACAAATACGAGTATAAATGGCAAACTGTATTTAAGTTTTATTCATGCTGTTAAAAACCATAGTGCAAAACTCAGTTTTGTTGTTAATGGTGTTTTATTATGTTTGAATTCTATGAATAGAAATACACAATTCAAATTAAACAGATTGAATTTTTCAGTTATATTTGAAAGTAGAATCTAAAAGTGTGTCTTGCTTTAAATCACAAACTTGTCTGATCTGTTGTTTAATAATGCTCAAATTATATTTTTATTGCATAAAGTTTATTGCACATTTTATGTTTTATTTTTAAATTCATTTTTACTTTTACTATAATAAATGCACTGTACATAAATGCTTTTGAAAATGCCATAAAAACTGATCGTTCGTTACTGTTAAAATTGGAATTATTTAAAATGTATACATTA
This sequence comes from Uloborus plumipes, assembly GCA_038373865.1. NCBI lineage: Eukaryota > Metazoa > Arthropoda > Arachnida > Araneae > Uloboridae > Uloborus > Uloborus plumipes. The sequence goes on from JAXGGA010018180.1 coordinate 14,642, forward strand.
CAAATATTTTTCGAACAAAAATTTTAAATTTTGGTGTCATAATGATATTTAATGGTTCATAACTTGGTGTTTTTTTTTTCAAATTTGTGAGCTGAAGCATTATTTATAAATCTTGCAGCGTATTAGTCTTCAGTGCTTTTTTGTCTAAAAAGAGAAAAAAAATGTGTATACCTTATTGAAACACATTTTACATTACGTCACAGTTCATTTATTCCTTATTATTTATTAAAATTCACTTACTGAATTTGCTATTTATGGTTAATGATATTATCTTTAATCTGGTGCTATTAGTAATTTTTTATAAATAATCTACTGTTTTTGTGTTTTGTCCAACTATATTTCTATGCAAAGGTCTGTTGAACATGCTAATTAGGTGCTCTAAAATCCACCACATCATTCAGTAACATGAATTTGTTTGATTAATGAAAATGCAGGATGTGTATTTGAACATCAATCCAGATTTGCATAGAAAACATAAAACATTTGTAGGATACAATGATTACATAGATTATATACTCAATTATATAGATAACATAATCGCCAATTTTCCTGTTTCGCTCCAAAGTTCTGAATTTTTATCCCTTCTCACAAACTTCCTATATTGCCCGAGTTGTCATCAAAGTAACAAAATTCCCTATAAAAGGGATTTTCCAGTGATAAGAATTTTAAGAAAATCCCTACACTAAAGCAATTTGGATTTTTCTGAAATAAAATCTTTTTATACATGAAAACTCGTATTCGAAAATTCTTTTACTCTATTCATTTTTGTAACCAAATTATTTCAGTTTCCTTATTTTTAAAACTTTTTATTTCCCAAAAAATGTGGCACAACATTCCTGATGTTTTTTTCTCTGAACTTCCAATATTTTAATCTGCTACAAAGAATGTTTATTCACTTATAAGAAAAAAAAAAAACTGATATCTCTGTCAAAACATTTTTCATTCTAAACATGAGAGCTTAAAAATAAGCTTTTCAATAACTTCAAAAATGTAAAGATGTTTATCTTGTTTCAAATTTTGCGTCTTTTCTTGAAACAGAATTTTGGCTTCTATGACCTTGTACAGGGCCACATTTAAAGGGTGGGTTTTTAGCATTTAAACCCCCTCTAAAGATTTTCTAATCTAATTCAAAAAATGTTTTCCATTAAACGTTTTTTGGAGGAAAATTAGTATTACTATTTTTTTTTCTTAGTTTTTCTTTCAATATCATTTAAAAAGTGAAATTGTTAATAGTGAAGAATTGTATAAATTCAGTGTTTTATGTTCAGTATTTATTTTAACTTATTTTGCTAACATCATTTGTTGCAAAACAAGTACAACATTCTCCTTCAAATTTTGAATATCTGATGCTGACAAAACATCAAAAATGCTTACATTTGAATGTACCAAACTCTATAATTAACATATTTTATGAGTGGCAAACAAGAAAAAAGATACAAGAAACTATTACTTCAATTGCAGGTATATGAGTACACGCATCTATTATTTTGAATTATTAAAAAGTGTTTGGGTAGAAATGATTAAAATTATATAAAGTGAACACATCAGTTTTTTTTTCTTCATTGGATGGTTGCGTCATCTCTTAAATTTATTCATGTTCATGTCCTGAAAATAACATCTCCTCAATTAAATAACATAGAGTGGAACACCGATTTTACGTTTCCCGTTTCATACGCTATCCCGCTTCCTACGTCATTTTCGATTGGTCCCAGAAAAAGGCTGTATTGATAATGTTAAAAGATTCCAGATTTTACGATATTCTTTTTCACAAGTACGCTTAGTATAATTTCCAACAAACAGATCAAAATTTGTTTTCATTCTAAGACTTACGCAGACTTTTCTATCGCCTTTTTTTTAAAGATAAATTAGTTAGTTGTTTGAAACTGTTCTGGCATTCTGTTTGTTCTGTTTTACAGTTCTAAGTGACGGAGCTTCTTTCAATTGACTAATATGAATTTCCTTCACAACAACTGAGAACCAAGGCTTCTTGAAATAGAAAAGAATGTCGCGTGTGTCGTCTATCACATTATGAATTCTCTCAATATCAGATTTAATACCAGCTTCCAATGACAGTAATCTGAAAACCAAAAACAAGTAAAGACTACACATTTTCCCACTAGTCCCTTTTATGAGGGTCAATGGTTGAACGATATGATTAGATTATTAACACGGATCTCGATTTTACGTTTTCCCACTTGGTACGTTTTTTATCACTGGCTCGGCTGAAAATGTAAAATCGGGGCTCTTCTGTATTAGCAAAAAAAAAATGCACGAATGAAATCAAATTTTATTGACCATTTAGATTTCAGTGTTTAGTAAAAAACCCTCCGAAACAAAAGCCTGGTTTCAGTCCTGTACTTGTATACAGGCGTAATTTAAGAAGTAACTTTCTATATTTGAAAAATTTCTTTTATGCTTAAATTTTTATCTATAAATTTATTCATCCAAAATCACAAAGATTTTAAGCCCAATATGTCTCCCTAATTTACATCTTTCAGTTCTGGCTGCTATGCTATTACAATTAACACAGTTATCATCAAGTGTTTTTTCTGGGTTGTAATATCTACTTATAATAAACTCTTGGTTCACAGTGACAGAGTACTAGATCAGTGGTTCTTAACCTACGGGGGCAGTTTGACTCCTCAAGGAGGCAATAAATTTTTGATGGGAAAAAGGGGGGGGGGGTAGTTCATGAGTATAAAGAGATAAAATAATAATAAAAAGCCAGTGACTATCGAAATTTAAAATTTATACTAGACTGGTGATTCTCAACCTTTTTTGAGTCATGGACTGTGAAACAATGCCGCGAACCAGTAATTTTTTCTTTTCTTTCATTTTTTACTTTAAAAAAGGTTTTTTTGTCCCTTACAAAAAAAAAAAAAATAATAATAATAATTCTGCTTGAAATTAAAGGAATGTTATGTGAATTTTAAGATTTTAATTTCCATTTACTCACTCTGTTTAAATGTAACAGCTAGTGGAACAAATGCCAAAAAGTACTAGGATACTTGAGTATCCCACAAAATGCTTGTGAGATGTTGAGCAATCGAACAAGGTTTCCCTTTTACTTTTCTACAGCTTAAAATTGCATTACTTTTTACTTTATAAGAAAATAGCCTCCAAAAATTTTTTTGTTTTATAGTTTCAATAATTAATTTTTCATTAAAACATAGTCAAATCTTGACAACTTTGAAGTTCTAAGGCAGTGGCGTACGCAGACAAGTCATTTCAGGCGGCTGAGTCAAGACTCTTTGAGAGGGGGGGGGGGGGTGACCTCATGAAATGTGCTAAGAAAAGTGAATGTCTCGAATTTCTGCTTCAATGCCTATTTAAGTAGACAAAAATACATCATTATTATTTTTTTTGTTATTATAATTATATTGTGAAGAAAGCGTTTTGATGGACACAGAGAATGATAAATTTAAATTAAAAAAAATTTTTTCACTGAAAGAGGTGTTGCTGAAACACTTGTTAGCAATAGTTTGGCAATTTTACGCTCTAATAATGTTAATTTTGCAGTTTATTATACTATTGTTCGCAATACTGGGCTTCAATCCAATTTGTTATTTAACAGAATTAAATGACTGAAAAACGATAATTGGCATTTCTAAAACAGATTTGCAATAAAAATGAACAAGATGGAATACTACGATAATCATAAGCATGATGTTCAGTACAAATAGAGATAACAAAACAATCTTACTTTTAATTTTGTCCTATACTAAATTATCTGTTCTGAAAGCTTTTCTCATTTTGGGATTTCAAAAAAAAAAAAAAAAAAAAAGGAAATTTAGAAAGAAAATACTTAGCTTACATTTTAAAATTTGTATTGAAAATTTCGGAGGTTGCTGCAGCCCTATCAAGCCACCCCCTGAGTATGCCACTGTTCTAAGGGACCAGTTAAAAGCTAGAGTTTATAGGCAGAGAGAGACCAACAGCCCTTGTCAATTTGTTCGGTAGGTGCCCGTTCCGAAATAGAACTCATAAAATGTATACTACTCCGAGTCGGGCCCCTTGCTTCTGACTAGGCATGATAGGAAGTTCTCACAGTCTTCTCAAGGGTAGTGCTAGAAATAAGCGGTTGTTAGTCTTATTTTAAGACCAAAAATGTTAATGTGTGTAATTTGACGCCTAGATTTTTGACCCTAGGTGCCAAACTTTGCTCCAAAAATGTTCGATCACATTGAACCTTTTTTTTAATGACTCATTGTGATTAAGACACTTGATTGAACCAAAGAATAAATTTTACAAGTATTTTCCAAATGCAATCAATTTTGCCTTTGAAAAATCTTTTTTTTTTTTGCATATATTACAATTTTTACAATATATGCTATCAGCAGTAAGTAGCTTGCAGCAGTGCATATCGGCAGCATGCTTAATTTTACAAAAATTGAATCTATGAATACATCCTAATTGATTTATTAAAACTAGTGCCTATAGGCTTCATTTTGACGTCTAGAAACTTACACTAGGTGCCATCATGACGCCTAGATTTAAATTCTTATTTCTAATACTTCTCAAGAGTTTTGAACCCACTTAAAGAGATAAAGCAATAAAGCAGTGAGTAACCGCCCTAAGCAAGGGCTAAGGCAGGAACATGCAATACATCGCCAACTCGGCTATTTTGATCCACGGACTGCAGTTTCATGCTTATTATGCAGTATGCACTCATCAGCATGGAATACGAAAGTAGCCGAGTTGGAGGCAAAAATCCTCTTATAGAGCCAAAAAAACTGGTATCTAATGGGAAATTAGAATACCAGCGAGCGGCCGCACTTGGTACGGTACAACTCGTAAATTTTAAGGCAGAACTCAGGTATAAAGCAGTGATTAACCGCCCCTAATCAAGGGCTAAGACAGGAACATGCATGCTGATGCGTGCATAATAAGCACGAAACTGCAGTCAATGGATCAAAATAGCCGAGTTGGCGGTGTATTGCAGACAAAGCAATATTCGAGTTATAAGGGGTTGCAAGTTATCAAGCATATTTTCATCTTGAAATTTAATCCTTTTTCCAATCCACTTTCCTGCATTTTTACTGATTTTGAAGCTCAGTGTCACTATTTGTAATAGTTGAGTAATATCTGGGGGGTGCATATGTCCCTTTGCACCCCACTTGGATTCGCCACAGGGGCGAGTAGGTTTAAACCAAATACCAAAAAAAAGAGACTTCATTCGAAACATTTGTATGAAAGGGCCCCAAACCCCTCCCTTTCCTTAACCTCTATAACATCATCCGAGTTAGCTTAAAATTGTGGTCCAAAAATTACTGGTAGAAGTTCTGTCAAGGGAGGGGGCATGGCTCATTTGCAATTCCCTTGTGTCATCTACAGTTAATGATGAAAAATAAAAATTTTAAACAAAAAATAGTAAGTTTTTTAAAATATGAATTTTTCTGAGTAAGAGAATCTGGGGCTACGTGAAATAGCAAAATATTTTCAGTTTGCAGCACCACCTATCTAGCAATATTTTAACTAAGTTCCAAGACATATATTTGATTCCTATCAAAAAATAAATCACTCCAAAGAGCAACAAAAAAAAAAATTTCAAGTAATTTTAAAAAATTGATACCCTTATTATAATATTTGTGGTTTTTCAAAAATGTTTCTTGCTATTTTAAAATTATAAAATTTTTGTAATTATAAGTTTAACTATTAATTGAGATCTACTGACGCCCATTGCAGTCCCTGTTTTGTTTATATTAGGGCATGGTTTGATTTTGAATGTCCAGTGTAATATGTCAAGTACATAATATTTCATCATGAAAATATTGTATTTTTCAAGTCGTCTCATGGTTTTTTGAGGTGAAAAAAATTCCCCCTTTTTTGAAGGTGCAAAATAACTGCTGAAAATGAAAAATAACATTTCAACAATAGTTGCATTACAAAATAGATGATTCCTTCTTTATGCACACGGATTTTCAGAAAAAATGTTCAGTTTGTACCTTTTAAAACAGGTTATACTATCTTAACTATTTCACTTTGCCCCACATTCCTCTACTTTTTTATTCATTAAAATTTGATCAAAATCAGAAGCGCTACATTTTTTTACTTGTTACTGCAACCCTTTAGTTTTTTAAATCTTTTGTGTACAAGCTACTACAACATGTAGTCATTATTTAACTATTTTTAAACTTACAAATTTTGGTATAGTGGTCAATTTGCATTCATGCTCAAAATTTAACATTGAATGTTGAAAGAAAAATTTCGAAATAGTTTAGAATAATAAATAGCTGTATTTGGAATGTGGGAAATTATCAATAAATATCTATTCATGTTTGAGTCAATTTATCATTCAAAATTATTTTTAAATAAAATTTCTACCTTCAACTTTTTTAAAATTTTGAACATAAATGCGAACTGAATTCTCCAACATAGTTTGTGTCTTTAAAAAAAGTAGTTAAGTAGTGACCGCATTTGAGTCATTTGTAATCACTGCATTTGACAAAAAAAAAGAAAAAAAGTATTGGGGGGGGGGGCATGGTACTTACAAAATTTATTCAGGAAAGCATTTTTTTTTTTTTACGTTCTTTGAGCAAATGCAACGTTAAAAACAGCGAAACAACATCTATTCAAACTTAATTTTTTTGGAAAGAATCTGCTCTAAGTGCATAAAGTTCTACATTACAAGAAATTTTTTTCACATCACTTCATGGCTTAGATATTTTTGGTGCAAGCTATTTTCATGAATTGAGAGATTTCTTTCTTTCTTTCTTTTTTATTTATTTATTTTTTAATTGTGTGTGTTATTCTGAAACTAGGTTAAATAGCTAATGCTTTTTTATCTCTTTCAATTTATTTATATTGCTTTGAACTTCATGACTAATAATATAGATTTGAATGTTATAAATGTTTCTGATGTTTCTTCATTTAAAATCTTAACATGTAATATGTTCCAATTGTAATTAATTTAGTAAATTCTGTTAAATACTTTTGAATAAAAATTTTCAAGTTAAGTTTCTAATTAAATTAACATTGGAACTCGTATTCAATATTCTTATTACATACTAATGTTGATCTTTTTATTATGAGAAATTAAATGACTAAGTATTTTTTAATATATTAGTGTAAGTTTTAGAGAACCTGCAAGTTTTCAAGTGGTGGTTATAATACCCCTATGATGATCAATTCCATAATAATACTTAACTTTTTTCTTGGAATAAAATGGAAGATGGCAATAAATGTGTATTATATTTTGATTTTTATCATTTAGATATTAGACAATTTTTAGTTGAGGAAAAAAAAAAGAAACATTCTATGTTTAAAAAATTGTCTCTACTTCCAACCTGTTAAAAAATATATACTGTTTGTATTATTGTATTTTTTCAACAACTACTTTCAATGTTGGATTAAAGAAGCTCAAAAACATGTTTGTTTATTCAAATACAAATTTGTTAAGTCCTTAGAAAAAAAAATTGACTGAGTTTTGCGTTTGGACTGAATTTTTTTGTGTTTAATATGTTTTTTTTTTTTTGATTAGTAAACTTATTAAAAACGACTTATCTGTTGGAAAATAAATTGCTATTTATACTTTTAAAACAAGCAATTAATTGTTACGTACAAAAATAAATGCTGATTTCAAGATTTTTATCTGAAACACAGTTTATCTTTTTTCTCCATATAAGACTTCAGATGTATAATATTCTCTTGGGATGTGTCGATAAGCAAATTGGCCGATTACTGATTAATCGGCCGATTAATGATCATGATTATTTTTAATGCCTGAACTTAAGCTTTGGCGTTCCTCAATAACAATTCATTTAAATTGTATTTTAAACGCATGACAAATCTCATATTTTCATGATTAAGGTGAACTTCAAAATTTTGGCAGACTCAGATGCGATTAGCTTTGCATTCGAACTTCTATTAAATATTCGTCGTGATTCGCTTGGAAACCGTTTCGAGTGATAGGCTAACGTTTGGTTGCTGCGATAATATGTATGTCGGGACACAAAGCGGCATGACGCGCAGATAAAATTGAACATCGATATTTTGAGCCTTCTGCATTCCTCCCCTTTTAT
>JAXGGA010018181.1:0-22662 GCA_038373865.1 Uloborus plumipes
ACCAGGTCACAAAACCTATGCTTATGGTTTATTTAACATATTATATGCTTGAAAATCTTAGTAAAGGATCTGGAAAGAAAATTAAAAAAAAATTGTGAGTGTACAAGATTTTTCAACAGAGCAGCATCCCTGAGAACATGAACTTTGCAAAAAAGGGTACGCACTTACATGAACTCACCCTAATCATTTTTGGTCGGCGTGGAAAAGTTGTTCTATGAAATAAACATCCTGAATATAAAATATCTTTTAAAATATTAATATTTAATACTGCCACAATAATGACATTTTACAAAATCATAGAAATTGCCATTTTTCAGATTTTTTGTTCAAAAATTTTTTTTAATAATCATTTTTGGCCGGTGTGGAAAAGCTGTTCTATGAAATCCTGAATGTAAAATATCTTTTTAACTAGATATAAATATTGATAACCGTAAAATTGTTGTAATTGGTAGCGACGGAGCGGTCGTAAATACTTTAGTACTACGAGGTGTCATTTGAATTCTGGAAACGAAATTTGAAAAGCAATTACTCTGGTTTAATTTTTAACTACGTACATGCGAACGAGCTTATTTTGGGCCACATTTTCGAAAAACTTGATTTACTGTAGACCTCGAACTTTTACAGGACCTGTTGGTAAATATCTGAAAGACAGTGAACACCTTCCGGTTATGTTTTTTAAAAAGATGTGTTATACTCTCTCGAAAATTAATAATCAAAAATACTTAAGCACAGACCAACTCAATTTGCTCGAAATATGTCAAGCAATTAATTCTGGATCTTGTTCTGAAGGTCTGTCTGAAAGAAACCCCGGCAAGTTTGTGGACCTACCAGACGGGATTGATTTATTAAAACTTGTTCGGAGTCACGCAAACAAATGCCAGTTTTTAACACACCAAAATACAGTACAGACCAGCATGAGAAGATATTGCAATCATTGTCATCAATGTGACTGTAAGTATAACCATTATCCAACAATTTAACCAATGTATTTAAAAATTAGCAAATTCTATGACTTTGTAAAATGTTTAACATTATTGTGGCAGTATTAAATATTAATATTTTGAAAAGATATTTCATATTTAGGATGTTTATGTCATAGAACAACTTTTCCACACCGCCCGAAATTAATTATTGAAAAAAAAATCGCTCTACCCTATTAGACAGGTGGTGCAGTAAACTAAAAATATTTTACCATTTCACTTTGTCCCGCTTCTTCACTTTGCCCCACATTAACTTACTACATTTGACATTTTGCCCGGGGTTTCCCAGCATCTTTAGTGGGAAATATTCTTTCAATAAAATGTAGTAACATATCTGATTTTATGCTTGTCTACGAAACTATAAAGTTCACATTTCTGCATCACTCTTTCTTATTCAAAATCCGAGTTAGTTTCAATACGCATAAGCTTAACTCACTCATGAAGAATGTATTTCTTTTTAGAAAAGTTGTATTAATTTTATTTCATGTTTCAGAACAAGTTTGTGTAAAGTGGGGTGAAATTATCATAATGATTTAGGCGGATTAAACTGTGTATTCCAAAGCAATGTTTACTATTTCTGATGAATTTTTTTTTTTTTGAGAAGCAGATAACATTCAAGTCATACTTTGAAGTAGTTAGATGTTGGTGTGTTTTTGCCAATGAAGAAAACAAGGAAGAAAATTTAAAAATTTGAAGAAGCGTTTTCGGGACAGTCGGTATGAAAATCTTCCTAGCTGTATCAAACAGCTGACCCAAAAAAATTTCCCCAATTGCTCTGTGAAAAGCGTTCACGGTTGATGCTAACTAGCGATTTTTTAATTGGATAAAGTAATTTTTGCCAGTAGTTGAAATAGAAAAACAAATTGCAGTACGAAAAACACTTTTTGTTAAACTGCAAAAGAATCAATAAAAACTTTTAATTTCATTAAAAAAAATCTTTCTGCTGTTTCAAACCAAGCTGTATAATTATTACTGACAGAGTTGAAGATAGTTATTGCTTTAACAAAGTATCTTCTGTGAGTGTGATATCTAGTATTTAGTTAAACAAATATTGCCTGTAGAAGTTTGAAGTCAAAAAGAAAATATTTACACGCCATTACAGGTTATGCTGTTAGAAGATATATGATTGAATAAAAAACTTGGTATTCTTTTATGACTACTAGCAAAATGACAGAAAGATCTGCTGCAATGCAGAAAACAATCTAACAAAGAATTTTAACTGTAAACAAAATCCTTTTCAGGAAAACTATCTACTAGTTGTTGGATATGGGTGAAGTATTTTGGGAAAAAGTTGATTAAAATCTTTGTTTTTCATATTTTGTCTGCAGAAAGTGAGTTATTTATCTTTAAATACAGGCTCTCAACAATACAGACTCTGTTAAACCGCACTTGGCTTAATTCGAACAGGCATTTAGATGTATACTACATACATACTGTATAAATAAAAAGCAAGTTAGCTCAATAAGGTATTTTTATGTGCCGTATTTTTGTAATTTTCTCCTTCGCAGTTTTACATTTCATTCTCTAGAATTTAAAATACAATTTTTGTTGTGTACAGTAGTTTTTGTACCTCGGCTCAATTTATAGGTTATGTTGTTTAATTTGTACTTTCAGGAATTCGGGCGACTTGGAATCCCTATTGGTCCGGATTGATGTTCTGCTGTACCTTATTAGAAAAATCCATAATTGGAGAAATATATTCCCAGGATGTGTTGAAATATATGAAAATGAAGGTAAAATTATCCAAGTAAAGAATGAGCCTAAAATTCAATGGAAAAAGACATTTACAAATTGCTCATTTTCGGATTAAATTATCTTATTATAAAAATGTTGAACAATGCGTAATTGTTTGCACTGTAAAAAATGAACGCTGCTTTTACCGTATAATACAGCTAATTTAATGGTAATAAACTGTAAAAATTGCTAATTTTAGTTTATTACAGTGCATTTTACGGTTTTAAACTGGAACCTCTGCTGCCAGTATTATACTGTTGTTTTTACAGTATAATGCAGCTAAATTTTACGGCAATAAACTGTGAACTCATCCATAAGCATATATTTTCAAGATTACTTCTCATAACAGCGGAATCTGAAAAAAAAAATGCTTTGAAACAAGTATAACGGGACAAGAAAGAATTTTCAACTTTAGCTGTTTGGGAAATAGCACAAGACGATCGATGGAAATAAAACGAGAAATCGATGGAAATAAAATCTTCTTCTTGACTCCAAACATCGCAGATTGAAACTTGACTCAAAGTCAAAAACTAATGTAAAACCACGACATTTTATGTGGTAACTAATTGCAAAATAATTTTAAAGTTTTTTCGTAAAAATGTAAATTGTTTAAATAACTCCAATTTTTCTTAATATTAAAGAAATCTTTCTTTTAACAAATATGTATTTTATCCATACTGATGTGCTTCATATTTAACAAACTCGCCCCCTTAAACAAAATGTTGAAATGCCGCCACTGACTGCAAGCAATTTTTTGCAGATTTGCCAAACGTCACTCGAGCGGAACAGGACGCACGTAATTTCTTCCGACGAAAAAAAGTATCTTCTTAAAAAAATGCATATGGCCAAAATCTTAGTAGATAAGTGTCTGTAATGCATCGCTGGAGTCACTCGTGTGTCGCTGGTGTTTAGTGGGGTTACGCAGGGGTAACCAGTGGGGATAAAAGCTAAGTGGGGAGCGTGCGGCGAAGATGTTTCCACTTCTCCGAAACGGAATAAAGTGTCGGTTGTTGAGAGGCGATGGCACCACTCGAGAAAGCCCTTCAGGAAGGGATTTACAGCTCCCCTTGAACAAGCAAGAAAACAAACTATTAAGGGGGTGAGAGAAACCAGGCGAGAACGGAAGTCGTGCCCTTTTTTGCTGCGGGTAAACAGCACTTGTGAAAAAGAAAAATTAGTCCTGTAATGATGCGTCGCGTCGCCGCATCATTAACGGTTTCGCGGCGATGTACGTAAATGAGCATGAATTCAACAAATCAACAGGGGCTATTGATGTATTATCTTTTTTTCTAAGTAAACGCCCGTTGTTCTTAGGGGGTAGAAGTATTTATTTGTACTCTACCGTCACTATCGTAGGGTTAAATTTTTTATGGATAACATAGAAAAAGGTACAGATGGACAAAATTATCAAATTTTTTTACAAATGGACACAAATACATATACACTGACAGATATATAGATACATTTTGACATAATTATATACAGTGGCGGATTCCCCCCCCCCCCTCTGAGATAAGAACTTGCAGTATAGATAGAGATTATTAAGACTGGAAAACTTTTTAGAGTTAAAGATTGTATTATATTTTGCAAAAATATGTATACTAATATGAAGTGAAGTTTTAATATTTGGTGGAAGGGTATTTGGTGGTTGGTATATCATACAATATCGCACAACAAGTAATATTTTTATAATATTCTGTTAAATTAACTATACATTTATTTTGATAAATATTTAATATCTCGAAAACTATATGTATACAATTTATAAATTGTCTACACGCAACTAACATTGGAATTATAAAATTCTTCAAACAAATAAAATTTAACATTTTTTACTCGTAATACATGCGTAAAATGTTTTCTTCATTGAAAGCAAGATTGATAATGGCTGTGCAACTGATAAAATTTGTTTCTTATCACAGGGGGGGGGGTCAGCTGACTCTTTGACCACCCCCTGAATCCGCTCTTAGTCACCAGTCTCTCCTTCCCCCATAAAACTAATAAAGCTTACTCTACTCCAATTTTTAGCTGGGACTCTCAAGTGTCAGGCCCCTAGTTATCGAAAAGGCTGTCATGATCTCTCGAAGGTCCTGTTAATGCTACTCCTTTTTTGTGCATGGTAAGTCAAGGGATGACATCTTAATCAAGTTTCGGAGCCTGGGATGCTCTTTCTTATCCTTCCGACTCATCTCGAGGCATCAAGTTGGCGAGAAGCACTCTACTTGGCAACCTCTCCAGGCTACTAGAATAGTCGCAAAGCTGCTCCTCTGTCCGAGAGAAAAGTTTACTCTTACTCTGTCTTTTCCAAGGTGTTGCGGTGTCCGCTTTTCTTAGCTGTTCTCTGGACTTTCGGGATTACATTCTTTGAAGCAAAACTCGCGTTCGGCTTCATTTCGGTAAACTTCTCATCTTACCTAAGTTTCGGAAAAAAGGAAGTGTTACCGCATGGATACGGATTGGTGACAACGGAATATATTTTCTTAACGGACCTGCTGAATATTGAAGTAGATTTTGGACATCCAATTGATCAAGTAAGTGCAAAAAAGTAATTATTGCTCTTGAGTAAAATGAAGCACTAGATAAAAGTTTAATTAAACGCGATAAACAGAGTTTAAACTTTTAAAACTATTTCTATGGATTTTTTGTACTTTTATTTACGTTGTCTTATTTTTCTCGTATCATAGTACAGAGTTTTGACTGTATTTACAATTACTTTTGTTTTTTTTGCTTTTTTAAGGCTTCGAAATCATTATTTTTCTCTAACAATGAAAGGAAATCAAAGTTATTCGTGTGCTTTATATTATTTTATACTAACAATTAATAAGTTGATTATTGATAACTTTATTTTTTCCAAACATTATCGATTTTTGTTGCCGCAAACAAGTTTTACTTCACAACTCTTAACGGCTCAACGTTGATTTCATTTCAGAAGTTTTAAAGAAGCGTTAAAGGTTTTCATTAAAAAATAAATGAAATCTCTGAGATTTTTTATTTTTACAGAAATGTAAGAAAATCGCATACATTTATAGAATTTTAAATTGAAGCGGTCTACTGGGAAAACGGCTGTAACGTCCGCTTTATGAATAGACCTCAGTTTTATGTTTTGTTCATTCATTTTACAACATAAATGCTAATTTTAAACTACTACAGTATTTGAACTTATTCACTATTTTATAAAAGATTTTTTTTTTAACTTTTTTCTTTTTGTAATTGTCATTTTAATAGTAATCAAACTTACGCTATCGTTTTATGCAAAAATTGTACTTAGGTCGTTTTTTCGGTGTAATTTTGTTTTTAATGGTATAAATCGAACCAAAAAATAATACACAATTTTGTTTGTAAAATTGCTTTTGCATAAGCGTTTCGGAAGTTTAAATTATCCCTGCACTTCTTCAATGCATTAAAATGAAGCTATGAGGGAGAAACATAACAAACGGCTTTGATAGCAATTGTTTTAGCTGTTTTCATCGCAGCGCCCGATTTTCTTTCTCTGAAGTAATTCTTCACTGTGCTTTTTTGCAAATGCATTTCAGTTTTGAAACTATCACCCAAGCTCAAAAAAGCGTACACGAAATTTTCTCCGAAAATATTTACGTTGGTTTCAAATAGGTATTCATCTGAAACAAATGCAAATGTTTGCCATTCTTATGAGCACTTTTTAAAAGTAGTTATGGGGTGAACGCGTAAAACATATCCATAAAATATAATCAAATAGCTATAGTGCCTTCGAGTCAAATCTGTACCTCAGAGCCAGACTAATGGGAGTCCATTTTCGTTCGGAAAGGAGCGAAAACGTTTGTCTGATGCATACAAATTATGGCACGTGAGCTCTTTTAAAGCTGAAAAATAACTGAAGAAATTCATTTTATAGAATAACATTAACATGGGTTGATGTGGAATAAGATTCTACATGGAATGCAGTAATAAAGTAAATGTCTCTATTTTTGGACGTATGGCTAGTTAGGCTCTGAGGTACAGAAATATACATGAATACGATCAGAGGAATCCTTTAAAAAGCTCTGCACTTGTTCTTTTTTCATTTTGTCAATAGAGTTGTACTGCAAATCTCCATATACACTGCTGAGTCAAAGGATTTTCAGAAATTATTTTGTCAAATTTCATGGGAGAAATTTTCAGTAACAGCATATTTTTCTGTAACTTGAAAAGCTCCACATTTCCATCTTTAACAGGTCTTTTACCATTTACTCTTTTTTTATTCACTATTTATTGCTTTTGAAGACGTGCATGTTTATAATTCAATCAGATTTTCATTTTTGTTACTCGAACGGTACACTGTTAAAACAAATAGGTTGCACAAGGCACCTTTAAGGTGTAACATTGTAGCACCAGCGGCACCCCCTGAAAGGTGCCACTTAACTGCCTATGGCACCCTTGAAGATGCCACAGGGAGGTAAGTACAAATACAAATACAAATGTGGCGACCAGCAGCAGGCTCTGGGCCCAACTTGGCTGGTCCTAGTCAATTTTAAAGACCCCAATGAAGATCAATGGCCCTCTTAAAGCCAACTACTCCATTGCTCTTTACCGCCTCTTCCGGTAAGCTGTTCCAAGTTCCCACCACCCTGCTAAAATAGTAATTTTTTCGAATTTCAAGATTAGCCTGAGATTTAAACAGCTTAAAACAATGACCCCTTGTCCTGCTTTCCGTGCGAAAATCTAACCCCGTAACATCATTCATTTTAATAAATTTAAACAACTGAATCATGTCCCCTCTGGCTCTCCTTCGCTCAAGACTATACATATTAAGCATTCTAAGTCTGGAATCATAGTCTAAATTAGAAAACCCATTTACTAACCTTGTAGCCCTTCTTTGTACCCTTTCCAATAAATTAATGTCTTTCTTCAGATAAGGAGACCAAAACTGAACTGCGTACTCCAAATGAGGTCTCACCAAACTTCTATATAGAGGCAGAAGAACCTTCTTAGATTTGTTTGAAATAGATCTATTAATAAACCCAAGCATCCTATTGGCTTTGTTACTAGCTATGCTGCACTGTTGACTGGACTTGAAATCCTGATTTATTAAGACACCTAGATCCATAACATTATCTGCCCTACTAATGACTGAACCCTGTAAATAATAGCTTGTATGCTTATTTCCATGACCGAAATGCAGCACTTGACATTTCCCAACATTAACTGCCATACCCCACTTGTCTGAAAAGTACCCTTCCAGGGGCGGATACAAGGGAGGGGCGATGAGTGCGATCGCCCCTCCCTTGGGAGACTCTTCTCCAGCAGTTTTTCGACTTTGAAGTTCAAAAAAGGCAATTTTAGATGATCTTCGATGATACTATGAGAAAGGTCGGGATTCGGGGTGCTGATCTGGAATTGTTTTGAAATCGAAGACCGAAACATTTGTAATAAAAATGTGTTAACCAGAATATGTGGTAAAAAAGGGGGCAAGTAGAAAACAAGAACCAATCGCCCCTCCCTAGGAACATTTCTGGATCCGCCCTTGTCTGCTGGGGCTACAACGTTTCACCTATAAAGATGGTCTCGTGCTACCTGTTGTTGTAACAGTGTAAGTTTTTTTTTATATATAATGCGGAGTGCAAAGGTTTTCTTAGAAGATCTTTCACTCATTTCATGAGAATAGATCTACTCTTTCGGATGGATTGTTTGTGCAAAATTTTTCGGTAACAGTAACTTTTGATTTTTTTTTGGTAATATTTAATTTATTAAACGCGTGCGTGCGCGTGCTTTAAAGTTAAACATAGTTCCATTATGTGTGAGTGATTTCAAAATAGCAGACTTTTCCAAAAAGTAAAGCGTTGAATTATTATTGGTAGTGGAATTTAAAAAAATAAATAAATAAAAAGAAAAGATTTTCTAATAAAGTATCTTGTGCACTTTACTTGCTGCCATTAGAGCAAAGTATTATAATTAATTTTTCATAAACCATTTGATATTGACATCGACAGATAAATCATTGCTAATGACAAATGTGAACTTAAATGAGATTATATAAGCCATAATATACCGTAAAATGGGGTGTATAGGAACAGCGGGATCAATCGGAACAAAACTTCCCGACCGTACAAAGAAATTCTTCATAAATATACTATTGCGTATTTTTCGCCATTAATTTTTTTTTTAGCAAGTTAAGATCATTGGAAGTAGGAAGAAATTACTTTTGTCAATCTGGCAACGCTACTGGCTTCTAAGGAGGGCTGCACGTGCAATGCTAGAAAACAATCACATTTTCATAGACTGCAAAACTTCATATGCAAGAACAAACCTTCTTATATTTTAAACCTATGAGTGGTATGTTTCAATTATACATGTATCTGAACAACAGAATACCACATTAGAATTTACCTTTTTCAAAAATTGTGTCATAAAAATGAAGAATTCTGAAAAATGAATTAGGAAAAAAAAAATTGCGGGTTGAATCGGAACACTTTGTTTTCTTGTTCCAATTCAAACCTATTTGAAGGAAACTGTTTGAAAAATCAAGATTCTAAGCCCAAATTTTCTAATAAAGACAAGGACAAGGATTTATTACTGTTTACCCTTCTCGTGAGCAACTAGATCTTAGAATGACAAAAAGTTCCAGATTAAAAAATATTTTTTCTCCAGGAGACTTCTTTTTACTTAAAATACCAGGGGGAAAGTCATATAGACTTTATGTAGCAAAAGTCCAGCACACCGGCAGTGATGAATAAGCGAAAAAATCTTTCAAGGCAATCCCCAAAACCCAGAGATTTCACGAAACTAAAGAAAAGGCAGAGTTCATCTCAGAAGATAAAAAATGAAGTTATGAAAAAACTTAAGCCAAGTCACAATTGCTAGTTTTAAGGATTAGTACATATTTGTGGACGACATGAGGGACTTCCATTCATGTTAAATCTTTGCATTTCAATTCAAAAGCATTTTTTAAAATTACTTTTCATTTTTCATAAGTTAAAAATTATTTTGAATTTTGACAAATCATAAACGTTTACTGGTATTGAAATTATACTTTTATTTGACAGTAATTATCTGTTCTTATTCTCCCCCATCAATATTACTCATGTTTGTGAGACCTATTACAGGTTAAATTGAAAAGAATAAAAATTTTAACATGTGTTCCGATAGACCCCTATCAGCGGGGTGATTCGGAACGCTCATAATTTCCTATATATTTTAATAATAACTGTTCAAACTGTTTTGTCTTTGCTTGGAATATCAAAAGTAACGCAAGACCGAAGTTTTTACCCAACAAATCAAATTAAAAAAAATATCTTTTAACTGCTTTTTTTAAAATCAAAGCTGAAAAGTGTTCCGATTCACCCCATTTTACCGTAGTTACAACACCCAGCGGCGTATCGAAGAATTAATTATGGGAGGTGCATATTGTCATCGCAATAAAAGAAGTCAATTTTGCAATTTCGAATTAGCACTTGGAAAAAATTAAAGCGTATGTTATATTAGTCAGACTGCCTTACTTATGGTTTTTTGAAGAATTCATGTAATTTTAATGAAGTTAAAAAAATATAAAGAAAATAAATAACAATTTAAAATAGCGATTAAGATACCATGAAAATTATAACTTCTACTTTCAAGAAAAATTAAAATACCTAATTTCATGGGAAAAGGGATGTTACAATTAGAGCCCGAGTAATATGCAAATGTTATAAGTGCATATGCAATTGCATATTTTTGTTTCTTCCTGTGAATTTAGTTGCATATAAATCAGTAAAAATGCGTTCAAAATATGCACAGCTGCTGTTTTCAGTGTTTTTTTTTTTTTTTTAAACTGAAGAAAATATTTTGCCAAATATTTCGTTTTTCATAAAGATAGAAAAATCGGTCGACCATGAAAAGCTATTTAGCGTAAAAGAATACTGCCCCTTCCAGTAATCAATGAGAATCGGAAAAAAAAATATTTAGTCAAAGATTCTGAATTAGAGGATATCTTTAGGACGCATTTAGAAGATCTGAGTGTCTTATATTTTTGAGTTGCAAAACTATAATGTCATTCTGTAGGCCAGTTATTCAATTTTGACCGTATAAATGTATTTAAGTATTAAAAGTATCTTACGAAAAATTGGATTTCTCAATAGAGTTAACCACAAATCGGAATATAATGCAATTGCTCAAAAAGAGAAGTTTTACAGTACTAAACTGCAAAACTGCTAACTTTGCAGTATTAAACTGTAAAATTGCTAATTTTACAGTAATAAACTATAAAATTGCTAAATTTAGTTTATCACCGTGCATTTTACAATTTTAAACTGGAACCTCTGCTGCCAGTATTACACTGTTGTTTTTATAGTATAATACAAATAACTTTTACGGCGATTAACTGTAAAATTGCTAACTTTACTGTAAGAAACTGTAAAATTTCTAGTTTTACAGTTTAGTACAGTGCCTTTTACAGTTTTAAATTGGAACATCAAATTAAAAAAAAAATTCATTACAAAAATATTTCGCTTTTCACTTTGTCCCATAGTTTTTTGGGATGAAAATTTTCCACCTTTTTTTGAAGATACAAAATAATTGCTAAAAATTAGAGCGTTTTGGATTATAAAATGAATACTCGGGTCCTGTATCTTATTACAAACTGTTGCCCTGTAATGCTATTACAAGGATAAGGATCCTGCTACTTAGATAAGACTACAGGAAATCATTAATATCTGGTCCAATAAAATTTGTCAAGATTATATTCGGAAAAATTATAACTTCAATTCAGAACCGCTGTCAAGCTCTCCTCGTATATTGTTTAATATCTAAATATTGAGGCAATCCTTATACGTGCATACACTTCTAAGTATTTGTACTGTGATGCCGTTGGCAAGTCAGTGGCATTATCTACTAAAATGAATATTAGAGATATTTGAAGAAACGTGCTTTTGATTCCTCACAAGTATAAATAAAATGTGGGAATTCATTGACAAAGAAAGTTTTATTTTCAGCGGAAACTAAAAAAAATCATATTTGTACGATAAAACTAAATAAAATTATCCCCCCCCCTCCTAGAAAAAAAGGAAAAGAAAAAAAAGAAAGAACTGGAAATTTCTGAGTACTGAAATTTACTTGGGCCAGCGCAGTATTACTGAGGTATTTAACATTTATCTAAATTACAGAATATCTTGAATCTGGAGATGTTTTGCATGTTATCTTCAAATGTTTCATTTTTCAGCTAATTTTTCCAGTCACGAGGGGTGACCTTATAGCAAGGTGGGACTGATAACTGTAAAAAATGAAGGTTGTTTTTACAGTACGATACTGCCAATTTCATAGTAATAAACTATAAAAATTGCTAATTTTACAGTACTAAACTGTAAAATTGCTAATTTTACCGTATAAAATTGCTAATTTTACAGTTTATTACCGTGCATTTTAGTTCTAAAAGAAAACCTCTGTTGCCAGTATTATACTTTTGTTTTTACAGTATAATACAGCTAAATTTTGCAGTAATATACTATAAAATTGCTAACTTTACAGTAAGAAACTGTAAAATTGCTCTGTTTACAGTTTATTTCTGTGCATTTTATAGTTTTAAATTGGAACCTCGGTTGCCAAAATTATACTGTAAAAACAACAGATCATTTTTTTGTAGTGTATATATGGTTATAACGCTGTCATCTCTATTAGTCACACTGCTCTTTTCAATGCGTCAATTTGATTCGATTCCACCCCCCCCCCCCTCCCTCGACTTACAAATTCAGTGCACCTGCTTCAGCTATAATTTGAGCTACGTATAATCACAAATATACAGGGTAGGCCGAAAGTATTGTTCAGATTTCATGCTTGACTAAAGAAAAAGATGAAGTTACAAGCACGTTTCTTTTTTAATTTGATTACTTAAAGAAGTTCTATACAACACAGTTTCACATAAACTGGTACATGGCGCAACAGGATTTTTCTCTAAAACTTACTAATTGACTAGACCTGTAAATAGCTACAGTATAGAAAAATCAATATGTATTTTATGGTTTCACTGAAGCAAATATGTTGTAACCGAATGTACGCAACTCCAGTCCTGGATATCGATGGGATAAATTCTCAAGCACTGGGGGGATTCTCATCGTATAATGTGTTACAATTTCGACTGATTTTTCCTTACATATTTTTGTATTAACAAATGAATAAGGGCTTAAATTAAAATTTGCTGATCGAATGAAAGTACTTTACTAGTGTGATTTGCAAAGTAAAAAAACGTTTTTCAATTTATCTTTCAATTATTTTTGGAAATGATGTTAACATCCGCGTGTGGGACACAGTTTTATACATCAACTTTAGAACTCTAAACTTTAGCAATAAATAAATAACTATTGCAAACGTTCGCTTTCCTAAAAACTTTTTTAGAGTTTGTTTTAAAAAAGAAACACTTAATGGGCCATTTCACTGTAAGTTCAACAGTATGTCCTACGATTGACAGTTCTATATTTTGCTTCAAAGGTTCAACTAAAAATGTATTTCAAAAAAATTGTTTTAGAAATCACACCTGTGTGTGTGTGTGATTTCTTTTTTGTTTCCTTTTACGTTTTGAATTGAAATCTAGAGCTGCCTCGTGTAGAGCAAAATATTTGCTTTTTCGTACAATCGCCCAGTAAAACATTCAAGTCATTGGAGGGATACCTGATGAAATGCTATAAGAACACTTGGCGCGAAATTGAATTTCGCGTGATATTTTGCGTGCCACTAATAGAGCTCATGTAGAACTTGATAACGTTTAAAATTGTGTTTTATCAAACTCCATTATGTTGTATTGGGGGGGGAGGGGGAGGAATACGTACCTCATTTTATTTTATTTTATGTGAAAAATGAGCTCAATATTTTTGGCCCACCCTGTATAAGAGGAAACAAAAATGAAAAAATGCATTTATCAAGGGAAAAAAATCGGTTTCAAGTTAATTAATTATGCTTTAAAATTTTATAGCTGTATTTGTTTTAAAAATAACAATCAATAAAACGTTAGAGGTCCCGATTGTTTGTCGCGACTAGTCGGAGCAACTTCAAGTATTTTAGAATTCCTAGAGTTTTAACTTAGAATTGAGTGCCAATGTGACATCATTCGTAATTGTTTTGTTAAGAAGTAATTTTGCTTTTAATTTTTTTTTCGTGCTTGAGATATTAAAGTAAATATATGAGTAGAAATAGTATAAAATATGAATCTTTTTCATTATTTGATGACGCGCTTGGGTTTGGGACACTTTGAGTAGATATTTAATGCTTTTTAAACTAATAAAAAATGTTTGAAACAATTTATGATCATCAGAAACATATTTTTCCTCATTTTATATTCCATAGATGAATTGCACTTTTACTTGAAGGAAAAATAAAATAAATAAGCAATAAAAAGGTCTTAATAGTAAGTTCAAAATAGCTTACAAATTAGCGATTTTAGAATTTGCTGATTACACTTTTACTTTTTATCATAAAGTTATAATTCTGATTTATAAGCTAGCATTACTGTAAAGATGACATTATAGCTAGATTCAGCTATTTATTCTATGAAACATACATACTTTTTTCCTAGAAAAGAATACGTTCTATGGTTTCTAAGGTTCGAGATAAAGTCAACTTTTTCAAAGTTTGGCTATTTTTAACAATTTTTGATAAACTATAGCGGGATAATCATATGAACGGTAGTTAATAGAAGTCAAATATGTCTAATGGCTTTCTAAAATCCCTAGCAGTTCTATGGACTTCATTATTCAACCTCAATCCTAAAGCAAAGCTTAAAATTTAATTTGACTTATTATTCAATGTGACTTGAATGTTAATTCGATATTCTGTAACTTAGGTGCAGTTATATTCTAGCTGGCGCAAAAATCCGTTAATGGTCATATGGAGATATGCTGCTATACTACTGGCTTATTGGATATTTGATATTAGTAAAAAAATAAAAACTGAACTGCCCTTCCGTCTTGGTCTATCAAAATTATTGGGATCCTAGTCAAGAATCGCGTGCTTATATTTGGGGCTGATTCATACTATGGCTATTAATTTGTAAACGAAAATAAAATAGGTCGCGCTCGAAAACAAATGTATATTTATTATCAATTAATCAATTATTATTTCAGGTATATCTATAGTACCTTCACGTAGATTTGTTACTATCTTATGTGTATAATTAAATCTTTTTACGCATTTATGTGAGAGACATACATTAACCCATTTATGCCCAAGTTTTTTTTTAACAATTTTTTTTTAATTTTTATCTGCTTAAAACTCTTACTTGGAATGGTTTACATACATTTTAACCTTAAAATAGTTCGCCGTTGTCATGTTTATTAAGTTATTTAACGTCCTGTTTATGGGATATTTTGCAGATAAGTGAGCAAATTACGACCTTACTTGAATTTACTTTTGCAAAGTAACATTACAGAAGGCATATGTGATCAATTTTAAGCAACATTTAAAAATAGTTCAATTTTATGAAAAATAAGTTCGAAAAAAAAAAACTTACTTTCTGTGGCTACCCATGCTGGATCGTTGGTTGACTGATTTGTCTTAAAATAGCTGGTCAATAAATAAACTCTGATATCCAAAGAGTGGCTCTAACTGGTTTTCTCAAGAAGAAGGGCTATTTAACTTATGAAAAACAGCTGAAGTAAAATGATATACCCATTTCAGATTTTTGCATGCAGTAACTAACAAGCGTCCCGTTTTTAGGCTACTAGGCATAAATGGGTTAAAATGGTATATTTTTTATTATTACCTACTTTGTCTTAGTTCATAACGTGAAACACAATACAAATTTCAAGTAGCATGATAGTCATTATTGAAATTTATTGAAAGAACAACATTCTTGTGCTGGATCGAACTGTTTACTTAAAAACGTTGCTGATTCCAAAAAGAAAAAAAAGTTTTTCTTTTTTTTAGCAGTGACAAATTGCGATATACTTTCTTTTTTTTTATCTCAAACGTCGTGTAGTCCCTCTTTCATATTGGCGCTCTGACAACGTCTCGCCTCCCGCCACAGCAGTTTCCTCCTGCTCCGTGAGACCATACAGGACATGGTAGAGCAGCGAGACGGAGTCAGTAAGAGTCCCGCTGCAGCACCATTTCGGACCTGGTGGTGAAAGAGCACATACACACACATATAGCAACTGACACATGCCTTCACACACACAACTATCGCAATTCGTCATTGCAAAAAAAAAAAAAAAATGAATTGAAGATGTGAAAATCCATTTTTTCTTTTTTCAAATATTTCCAAGTCACTAAATGTGAAATTTAGTGCAGGGAATTAGAAGAATGATCTGTGGACAGGAAACAAAAACTGATTTGAAATTCGCTGTGATTAACCAGGTATATTTTCTTCGAAATAAGGAAAAATTTTATTTCTTCGGATGAGAAGTTCCAGTGGCTGTTTAATGACATGTAACGCATTGCTGTTGGGGTCAAAATGCTACACTGGAATGATTGGAGAAAATTAGGGAGGTTTGACCGATCCTCTCTTTTTCATATTTAAAGAGTTGTTCTGAAAAATACTGTACATAAAGAATGAATAATGTATTTTGTAGTACAACTTGTGTTGAAATATTATTTTTCATTTTTGGTAGCTATTATGCACCTTAAAAAAAAAGTGGAAATTTTCCACCTTAAAAAACCCTAGGGCAAAGTGAAAAATCCAATATTTTTGCAATGAAAAATTTTTTATTTAATGATTAACCTTAATTTTTATCAAATGGATGTTTAAATAAGCGAATAAATGACTTATTAATGAAAAATAAACAAATAAATGAACTCATCAATGTATAAGAAAAAGTAACGAGTAAATAAAATAGAGAACGAATAAGAAAATCAGTGAACGAATGAATAAATAAGTAAAATATTGTAACTAAATTAATAATTTAAGAAATAAGTACATGATTTTAAAAATTAATGCATAAATAAACAAAATGAAGTATTCCACTTTGCCCAGCGCACACTTGACAAATTACATTGAACATTTAAAATTAAAATTTGCTTAATATAAACTAAATAGGTATTGCACTGGACACCAGTAGATCTCAATTAATACTTAAAATGATAATTACAAAATTTTGTTATTTTATCATAGTAAAAAATATTTTCGAAAAACTACGAATATTACAATAACTGTATCAAATTTTGAAAATGAATTGTATAATTTTTTTCGTTGATCTTTAGATCTATCTATTTGTTGACAGGAATTTACTATATGCCTACGAACTCTGTTAAAATATTGCAAAAAAAAAAAAAAAAAAAAGGAGTGCTATAAACTGAAAATATTTCGCCATTTCACTTTGCCCCGCTATTACACTTTGCCCCACATTCCCCTACTATGTAGAATCAAAAGTTGATTCTACTTTTTTGCCATGTTGAAGTAGATTCGAGCGTCAATCGTATATGATGTCTTTTTCACTCAAAAAAAGTTTTTTTTTCTTGTTGCAAGTTCATCTCTTCTGTTATTTTCATCATCAACACAAATAAAATTAAATAGAACTGTTTGTGTACTCAGATTACTAGACTAAAAGACTTCCCACTTATTTTTTACTTTCATTTTTTATATTTATGTATTTTTTAATTGTTTTGCCATTAAGGGAGGTTTGATCCTCTTCAATTCCGGGAGGCTGGACCAGATCAAACCTCTCCATTTAGTTTTATTTGATGGTACAGCACTCAGTAAGTTATATACAACATCTAATTTGTTTCATTTATTTTTATTTTTTTTTCAAATAAGATGTTTTTTGTATTCTTAACTTGTAATTAATCCCTTAATATTCATTTGAAGTATTATCTGTTAATGAATTATTCTAATCAAACTAAGTACAACTGAAACTTGCTCTTCTCGTTTGTTAGCAGACTTATAAAGGTACTGCATATCTCTACTTTCCTCAATTATTCGCTAAATTTCCAAATTTTATTATAACTGAAGTAATTTTTATTTTATAACATGAAAATCAATAATAAAAAAAAAAAAAACAAGAAAAGACAAATGTGCTAGAAAACGTACCAAAACAAGGATTTTCAGATGCCCCCGCAAAGCTAACAAATATCAAAACGATGCTCCGTATGGAAAAGATTAAAGAAAAATCTCAAAATATTAAGAAAAGAACCAGAAATCCAACAAGAGTGAAGATGAGATTTGTTTTTAAATAGGGAATTTTAACTGAAGAAAAATATTTCGTCTTAAGTGATTTAGATGATTATGTGAAAAATTACCAAAAACTGTTGTATCATGGAAATTATAATTTTTTTTTTAAATGTTTAACCAGCTTAAATTGCTTACATTATATTGGTTGCGCCGTGAAAGTAAAGATACATGAATTTTCTATAAAATTTCATAGATTTGTTGCACGTAGCCTCAGTTTTATTTGTACTGAAAATGAAGATATCGCATTAGTGTCTAAAATTAATGTCAGACATTGTTTACAAAGTGAGAGAAAGTTTAGTAGTTATCCGCCATGGGCAGTTCAATAGCAGTATTTGCAAAAAAAAAAAAAAAAAAAAAGAAAGCAAAAAAAACAAATAAATTAAAATAAGATAAAATAAATAAACAAATAAAAGTTTTAGAAGCATTTGAAGAAACGTATTTTTGACTTCCAATAAACATATGAAAACTATTGGAAAATGAAGATTCTTGTTTTAAGTGATTAAAAACGGTATCATATAGGTAATAGTTCTTTAATTCCTTGAAAAAATTTTAATTCATACTTTTGTATGTTTGAAAATATTATTTCTTACAGTACATTCAGATTATCCGTGGAATTGGATGGCACGGGTATCGCGGATAATCTGAAAAAAGCATAAAATAAGAGGTAAGGAATATAAATGTCTTTTGCTTCAAAATAATTGCATTACACTTAAAACGTGATATGTACGAACAGTGACGATAGGTACAGCATAAAACATTGTATTTGAGGTTCTCAAGCATATAAAATCTATAAAGTCAACTAAGTTTCTACAAGAATAAAGTTAAGTAAGAATTTTTTTCCCGAGAGCCTCACGGATAATCCGCCACGCGGATAATCGAGAGTTTACTGAACTTAGAAACAAGTAATGACTTTAAATTAAAATAAGTCATTATAGGGGTCATTCTCCAAAATCCCTAACAATATCATGTTATGTTAGGCAAGTTTCGATTTTAAATGTTCAATGTAATTTGTCACGTGCAAGCGGAGCAAAGTGAATATGGCAAAGTGAAATAGTTCATTTCGTTTGCTTATGCATTCATTTACTAAATCGCGTTTGTATTTCTTCATAATTCTCTTATTTATTTATTCATTCACTTATTTTATTATCCATTCTCTATTTTATTCATTTATTTCTTTTTCTTATATATTAATTCATTTATTTATTCATTTATTTTATAAATAATTCATGTATTTGTTTATTTACGCATTCATTTAAAGAAAATTACTGTAACTCATCAGATAGAAAATGTCTCATTACAAAAATATTGTATTTTTCACTTCGCCCCATTGTTTTTTAAAGTGAAAAAATTCCACCTTTTTTTGAAGGTGTAAAATAACTGTCAAAGAAAAATAACATTTCAACGACAAGTTGTATTACAAAATATATTATTTCTTAATGCACACTGATTTTCAGAACAAATTTGCAATTTGATAATTTTAAAACAGGTTATCGCGTAACTATTCCACTTTGCCACACATTCCCCTACACTGAAAAAAAATAGATGGTTTTTTTTACAGTATAATACAGCTAATTTTAGTGATAAACTGTAAAATTGCTAGTTTAGTGATAAACTATAAAATAGCTAGTTTATTAGTTTTTAGTTTTAGTTTAGTTAGTATTAGTTTTAGTATTTAGTTTTTTATTATATTATATAGTATATTATACAGGGTGTCCACTCCAATCGTGGACCAATAGCTAATTTCTAAACCGTTAGAGATAAGCATATAGTTTATTTAGGAAAAAATCTCCAAATTACGAAAGGAATTTTGGGTCTATTCAATGTTTTTCAAAAAATCAAATTTTGAAAGAGTTACGAAATTTAAATTCTTATACAGCCCCCCAGTCCTATCAATCATATTTAGCAAAATATTCTTGACACTTTAACGTTTAAAACTAAAAAAAAATCACTCTTCTAGCACAAAAATTGACCGAGTTATGACGTTTTGAAAAATCAAGATTTTGCATTGTTTCATGACGCCATCGAGAGATCGCTCCCTCGATGACGTTATGAAACAATGCAAAATCTTGATTTTTCAAAACGTCATTACTTGGTCAATTTTTGTGCTAGAAGAGTGATTTTTTTTTAGTTTTAAACGTTACAGTGTCAAGAATGTTTTACTAAATATGATTGAT
Organism: Uloborus plumipes; assembly: GCA_038373865.1. NCBI lineage: Eukaryota > Metazoa > Arthropoda > Arachnida > Araneae > Uloboridae > Uloborus > Uloborus plumipes. The sequence goes on from JAXGGA010018181.1 coordinate 19,968, forward strand.
AGGACTGGGGGGCTGTATAAGAATTTAAATTTCGTAACTCTTTCAAAATTTGATTTTTTGAAAAACATTGAATAGACCCAAAATTCCTTTCGTAATTTGGAGATTTTTTCCAAAGTAAACTATATGCTTATCTCTAACGGTTTAGAAATTAGCTATTGGTCCACGATTGGAGTGGACACCCTGTATAGCTTTTACAGTTTTAAACTGGAACCTCTGCTACCTGTATTATACTGTAAAAACAACAGCTTATTTTTGCAATGTAGGGGAATGAAATGGTAAAATATTTTCACCTATCTAGCAATATTTTAACAAAGTTCCTAGATATATAGTTGGTTCCTGTCAAAAAATAAGTAGCTCCAAAGATCAACAAGAAAAATTATATAAGGGATTTTCAAAATTTGATACCTTTATTGTAATATTCGTGGATTTTCAAAACTATTTCTTCTTATTATTAAAGGATAAAATTTTTGTAATTATCATTTAGACTATTAATTGAGATCTACTGGTGTCCAGTCGGGGTCCAGTACGGTCCTTATTTGACTTAGATAGGCATTTTTTTTTATTTTAAATGTTCAATGTAATTTATCACGTGGACGCTTGGAAAAGTGGATGGGGCAAAGTGAAATAGTTCATTTCGTTTCCTTATTCATTCATTTATTAAACCACATACTTATTTCTTCATGAATTAATTTATTTATATTCTTTTATTTAATTATTTACTTATTTACTCATTCAGCAACCCAGTTTCTTATTCATTCTCTATTTTATTCACTCATTTATTTTTTCTTACATTTTAATGTATTTACTCATTTATTTACTTATTCGTTTATTTTTCCATTAATAATTATTTTTGTCGTTTATTTATGCACTGATTTGATGAAAAAAACTGTTAATCGTTACATAGAAAATTTTTCATAACAAAAATATTTTGTTTTCCACTTTGCCCCATGATTTTTTGAGGTGTAAATTTTCCACATTTTTTTGAAAGTACAAAATAACTGCCAAAGATGAAAAATAATATTTCAACAGAAGTTGTATTGCAAAATATATTATTCCTTCCTTATTTACAATAATTTTTAGAGCAAAATTAACATTTGTTCCTTTTAAAGCAGGTGAGTAAACTTAACTATTTCACTTTGCCCCACATTCCTCTACTATTATTTCCGGGACATGGGACAGAACAAATTGAGCTACAGAGGGACAGAGTCTTTGAAAATGAATGGCATTTTAAAAAATAATATACACGAGGTTTACTTGTACTGATAAAACAGAATATTCTACGACGTAATTCAATAGTTTAAAACCACGAATACGAGAAATAAAGCTGTTGATTAGTTGGTTGTATTAGGGTTTTTTGGCGCAAGAGCCTTAGAGAGAATTAACGCATCTCTGTTTAATTAAAACAAGAATATAAAAGTAGTACTACTTTCGAGTCATACGGCAGCGCAAGTGAACTAACCCTATTTATCTTTGAAGATGGATTGTTATTTAAAGAAGGATCATCACAAGGTTCATTAGCGCTGATCAAAAGGAAAAATCCCCGTCGTAATCCACGAATTAAAAGGACGAACATGTTAAATTATATGCATCGAGGGATAATCGAAGCAAGATTCTGTAATTTCTTCATCTCAGAGTACTAGTTTCTGTCCATGACAGACTGCAAAAAATGAACTGTTGTTTTTGTAGTTTAATATTGGCAGCCGAGGTTCCAATTTTACTCTGTAAAACGCACAGTAATAAACTGCAAAACTAGCAATTTTACAGTTTCTTTCTGTAAAGCTAGCAATTTTACAGTTTATTGTCGTAAAATTTAGCACTATATTACTGTAAAAGCAACAGTATAATACTAGCAGCCGAGGTTCCAGGCTAAAACTGTAAAATGCATGGTAGTAAACTGTAAGATTAGCAATTTTACAATTTAGTACTGTAAAAATGGCAATTTGACAGTTTATTACTGTAAAATTAGCAATTTTTACAGCTTATTACCACAAAATTAGCTGTATTATACTGTAAAAACAGCATTCATTTTTTACAGTGAATATTAGGGAAACAGTGCATCGAGTTTTGTCTGAGCAGAAACTAGCAGACACTTCATTAATGCCGCCCTTTTTTTATGCATGCCAAAAGCCAAGAGCTGACATCTCAATCAGGTTTCGGAGTCTGGGATGCTCTTTCTTATCCTCCCGACTCATCTTGGGGCATCCAGTTGGCGAGAACACTCCACTTGGCAACCTCTCCAGGCTACCGGAATGGTCACAAAGTTGCCCCTCTGTCCGAGCGATAAGTTTGCTCTTGCTGTCTGCTCTAAAAGGTGTTGCGCTATCCGCTTTCTTTTAATTCGGGATACTCGGGATTTTACGCTGTGAAACACAAAACGCGCGTTCTTCTTCATTTCGGTAAACTTCGCATCTTTGCTAAGCTTCGTGTGTTACCGCATGGATATGGAATGCTGATGACGGAATATACTTTTCAAAACGGACCTGCTGAATTTTTTAATACCTTTAGGACATCCAATTGATAAAGTAAGTGTAAAAAGTTATTATTATTCTCGAGTAAAAAGAGACGCTTAATAAAAGTTCAATTAAAAGCAAAAAAGTGAATTAAAAACTGTTAAAACTAATTTTACCGTTTTTTTTTTCTTGAACTTTCATTTATGTTGTCTTATTTTACTCATTTTATAATGCAAAGTTTATAC
>JAXGGA010018182.1:0-22660 GCA_038373865.1 Uloborus plumipes
CACTTTCTCTCCATCGATCTTTCCCACATTAAGACATTTCTTTAACTTTCTGCCTGTGCCTTCATTGAGCTTATTCTTTTCAGGGAGAGCCTTTTAAAAAATTGTCCTTTTAAAAAAAAAATAATGAAAAGAAAATGATGCAGTTACTTAGCCAGTTCAGCGCACCTAAAATCTAGCGCCCGAGGCACGAGCCCCGTCTGCCCCCCTCTAGTTACGTCCCTGATCAAGACACACGACAGTGTGTCAGCCAAGTTCGCGCTGCACATCTGCTAGTGTATCTTAACACGAACCATTTCAGGCTACTTTCGACCCCTCCGTTTCTCAAGAACTACTTCATCTACATGCTTTAAATTTTGTAAGTCTATTAGAGTGACATAGCACACCCATAATCCTAAATTTTATGAATATATCTCTTTTAGTTTTAAAGTTATAAATATTTGAAAAGTGAAAATATGGCAAATTTCTTATTTAGATTTTACACTCACTCATCAAAATGTTTACCTACTTCCAAGTGTCTCAGAATCTTAAAATTTGGCATCAAGGTATATTTTCATACACTAACTATGGGAAAAATCTAAAAAATCTAAAAACTACACTAAAAAAGCAAGAAAAAAAGCGTTTTTTAATGAGTATCTTGGCGCGATTTACAAAAACGCCAAACAAAAACGCCAAAATGCTTGTAGAACGTTGCCAAAAATAAAATACTTAAGTTTAAAATCAAATGTTTTATTGTAAACTGTTTCAAGGCATAGGCAGGGATTCAAGTGAAACAGGCCATCGCAAATTACAAACGCTACTGGAAATGAATTACATTAGAACGTTTCTTGATAAAAACATCGTGACGTCAGCGTGACGTTTGCCTATGAAAAACGAGCTAGATAAAACGTCACAGCCTACTTGGTGAATAAGAGGAGATCGCTGAGTGCTTGTGAGCTCTTATTGGCTCCACCCGTAGTGACGTCATGCCAAGTTAAGTTGATGATAATGTAATTCACTTCCAGTAGCGATTGCAATTCGAAGCGATCGCAGTGCTGTTTCACTTGAATCCCTGCCTTAGTTTGCCTTGACGGAAGATTAAAATGGTTTATCAAGATGAAATAGGGTCAGGTGGGGGAAAGTGGGGCTAAAATCGAGCTTTTTTAAAAAACGGCTCCAAAATCACATGATTAAATTAATTTTAAGGAAACTTTTGATGCACTTTATATACATTGGGTCCATATAGATTAAGTATGAAGCAAAACCATTTTATTTTGTTAGATTGTTTTCTCTCAGTGGTACATTTAAAACATCATGTGTTGATAGCCCCACTTTCCCCCATTGTGGGGAAAAGTGGGTCTAGTACAGAAATTAGTGAAAATTTAAACAAAAATGTAAATAATGATTTTGAAGTAAGCATACAATGAAATTAAAATACCTTAGTATAATTTAAAGCTACAAATGCGCTAAAAATATTTTTTATTCGTCATTTAACGATAAAAAACAGCGTCATCAGTTTTATTCTTTTTGCTGTCATTCACAATACTGAAACATTCTAGAACAATCTGCAACTTTGTAATATGTTCGAAAACGTGCCAAATGTCGCCAAGCTTGGCGACACTTAGTGATTTCTCGCCAAATTTGGCGACAAAATAAGTCGCCAAAAGTGATGCAAAACTGGCGATATCTTGTCAATTTCTCGCCAAGCCCATTGACACCCATGTTAAACCAATGCCAAAGGAGGAAAAACAGCAAGAAAATAAGTTTTTGCATGTAAATTAGCAAAACAAAGGCCAGTTTTAGCAAGATAACAAAAAATAAGCACATAAAATCATAAAAATAGTACCAATTCTCTAATTATGTAACGTCATCGTTAACTTTTAGGAAAGTTCAGCCATAGACCCACTTTACCCCACCTCAGAAAACCACTCATAATAAATAGTATTCTAAACTTTGTTTTTACATCTTTATGTGGAGCTGATCCTTAGATGTTCTACTACAAGTCGATATCAAAATTAATATCATTTGCCAATGAATAAAGCTTCTAGAGGAAAGTTCTTAAACAGCTAATTCTTACATATCACATACAACGACCATAAAAAACAGTTTCGTAAACATTCAACTCGCTTAGAGTGTTCTAAAACTAACATAAAAGTATTTGCTATGATCTCAATTTATGTCTTAAAAAAAATTTAACAAAATATTTTAATTAGAAAAGAGAAAATGGGTGTTTTTCAATATAGCCCCACTTTCCCCCAAAGACCCACTTTCCCCCACCTGACCCTAAATAATTCGAATTCTAGAGATTGACTATGCCACCTTGCGGTGACTTAAGATATTAACCAAGTAGTTAAAATATTATATTCCTCTTTTAAGAAAAATATAGGAAACACGAAGACAATTTACTTGTTTTACCTGTTTCTTTCATCATTGATCATAAATTGCAGCGTAACTGAAATCGTATGTTATGTGTGTATTAATTTGTGTCTAAATGAAAGCATAACCGTTACTTCGACTTTTCAAAAATGCATGATATCCCAACAAAAACATAAATGTGAAAAAGGAGCCAAGTTCGGTTGAAACAACGTTTGGGCAGTTTGAAGCAGCGGTGCCTTCGACAAAAGAGTTGAAATCTAACAGGCTCCAAGTTCTATAGCTGTTCTGTTAACTACAGTCGTGAGAGTTATTGAAATGTTCATTAATTTATTTTAATAACCTTTCGTTAGTTCCTTTCGTATCGGCTTCGGAACTGGGAAAGTTTTAATCGTCACGAAGTTACGTTCAAAAAAGTCCGACTTCCGTCAGTTAGAAATGAACTTGACAAGTTCCGAAGTCGATATGAAAGGAACTAACGAAATGTTATTAAAATAAATTAATGAACATTTCAATAACTCTCACGACTGTAGTTAACAGAACAGCTATAGAACTTGGAGCCTGTTAGATTTCAACTCTTTTGTCGGTGGCACCGCTGCTTCAAACTACCCAAACGTTGTTTCAACCGAACTTGGCTCCTTTTTCACATTTATGTTTTTGTTGGGATTACCTTTACCAACCTCTGTCAAAATTCATTCTTAATTCCTACTGGCACCAAGAGTTATCTGATGCTACGCTGGCTTAATTTTCACAAAAAAAGAAACTTTTCATTTTGTTCCAAAATGTACACCTGTTTTTCTCCCAAGTGTCTAAAAAAGAAGCCAGGAAAGCCAATATTCAACACTTATTCAGTCACCTTAATTTGAGCCAAACACCTGTTTTATAATCTTAATACAAATAGAATCACCAGAAAAATCATAGTGAGACTAAGAGCTAATCATCACATAGGCATGGGCATGAAGATTCACAGGCTACGCTAGGCAGGAGAGTCTAAAGTAACTGTGATAACTGTACATAATATAACTGACACCAGGCCTTGTTTTTGATTTCCCAATTATAAGTGCTGTTTAAAGGAGTTTTGCACAGTTATTGATAAACAACTGAATGCTGAATACATTAATGAAATTACACAAGCTGTCATCAAGGCTGTTGACTATATACTTAACCCTTTAACTGTCATGCCCGAGATAGTCTCGGGCACAGCTGGTTTTCGAAAATGTCACCCGAGTATTACTCGGGTAATTTTTTTTTTTTTTTTTTTGAGTGCCGTTGATTGTTATACCCGAATATATATCGGGAGAGGTTTATTTCGGCTTCATCTCTTCGTCAAACCCGACTGTTTCTCGGGTTTGTGCTTGGAAAAGTGTTAAAAATCAAAATAACTTGACAGTTAAAGGGTTAATACAACTATCATTGACACAACATTTTTTTTTTTTTTAATTGCCTTGACCTTCTGTTGACTGTTCTACCGCCTAACTTACTGCAAAATAGAAAGGTTAATGGCATAGTTGCCAACTCTCACAATTTGTCCATGAGACTCCGGAATTTCGTGTGCCTTCTCCCGAAATCCCCAAAAAATTAATTTTCAGTGATTAAAATTAGGAAAAAATCCACACAGTGAAACGATTTCAGCCATGAAAAGGAAATCTCTTTATACACAAGTATAAAAGTTGCAACTTATCCCATATATTTTTGTCATGTTAACTTCATATCCTTTCTTTTGAAATCTTTTTCATCCAAAATCGGGTAAAACATTCAATTTTTGTCTGTAATTTGCATGCTGCTCAAGGAACGTTCATTGTCTCTTTTAGAAAAAAACCTTATGGCTCTTTTAGCCCCCTTAATACTGTCTTTTTTTGTTTATGCAGGCTTAGTTTAAGAAATTCCTACTTATTATTAAAAATTAAATTGTCCTTACACTCAACCTCTAATAACAAAAGGTATTGCTCCAGGCCCGTCATTTCAAGTTTTTCCGGGAGGGGGGGGGGCAAAGGGTGAAAACAGTGCAATTTCATTGGGAAAAAACAAAAAACACACCCACTTATATCGTACCCTTGCTACAAAAGTGCCACAACTCAAAAAACTACGTTTTCCAGGAATTGCAAAAAAACTGTTCCCGGGCTGACTAGGCACATTTTAGTATTTTTGAATTTGTCGATATGAAGACTGATACATCTCAAACTGTGATCGTTAGTTACGCACGTTACTGTACGACGGCTGGACGACAACTCAAGATGAGGCATTTCAGTTGAAGGGGTCCTATGCATCTTGATAACAACAAAACGCCATAACTGCCCTTTAGCGGCTGATTTTTCAATGCAACTTCTGGATTTTTTGAAGATTGGTAGAGACGTGTAAACTATGTCTAATGACGGTCATAACTCAAAAATTACAATTTTTGAGTTGTGGCACTTTTGTAGCAAGGGTGCAGGGTTGCCACAGGCTACTTAAATGCTACTTTTTGCTGCTTTTTTTGACTCTAGGCGACTTTGGAGACTTTTTTTGAGCACAAACAGGCTAAAAAGCAACTTATTTTCACTGGAGCTACTTTTTTGGAGACTTCTTTTCTTCCAAAGCAAGTTTTTATTCGAAAATCTTGATTTTTTTTTTGCCCTATTTGATTTTATTTATTAATTTGAAACCCATTATTTCTTATTCTTATTTTTTTGTCACCTAAAAAAAGAGCATTCCTTTGTCTTCTATTATGGACAGATCCACTATTATTTTTTTAAATATCAATCAGGGAGGGGCTTAGATTTTGGAATAATCTCTTCACTACTTTAGCTTTTGGGTAAAAAGTGATTTGTTTAATAGCCATAGCTACTGAGGAGGGGGGGGGTGGATCTATTTATTTGATATATATTGGGGGGAAAATCAGCTCAAAGTTTAGTAGATTAAAGGAACTGACTTATTTAAGACTTTCCTTTAACTGAATTTTAATAATAAACAGCTGATTAAGTAAAAATTTATTTTTAGGAACTTACAGACATCAAGCACAAGCTTCGCCCAAAATTCTACATTGTTAGAGATTTCAATAATTGTGCATCTCTTGTAATTTCAATTATTTTAGAATTTGACAGCTATTTTAACATAAGCTAACTGAAGCATATATCCATATATATGCTTCAAGATATATCCATAGTTCTGTTTTCTTCAACCTTGACTTTTATGTTTTATCAATTGTAATTATTTTTTTGGTGGGAAGTGTACTAAATATTTAGCAAATGGGCTTTTAATTGTTAAATTTTTTACTTAAAATAAGCATTTTTTCACTTAAAACCTTAATCAACTTCTTTTTTTTATTTTGTTTTATTAATTTTTTAAGGGATAGTTTTTACATAAGCTTCCAGTTGAGCAGTTGAAATGTGTGAAAGTTGAAGGAACTCATCAATACTTTTAGAATTTATGATTAAATAGAGGAAAATTATACAAAGTAATACAAATTAAACAGAGCAGGGGTGGTAGTTTTCAGGGGCTACCCCTGATTTCAGGGTTTCACAGAATGCTTTTCCATGATTTGACTTTTGTTCATTTTCGCCCTTTCCTCCTTAGCCAGAAAACAAGCTGAACATTACACATGCTCATTTTTGTATAAGGTAGAATTTTTTTTTTTTTTCACTATCTAGGTTACGGGCTTTTACATGACAGAAATTTCAATTCTTAAATAGTTTCCTTTTACATTCTTGAGGCTTGAAGGCCTGATTTTATTAAACAAGTTAAATGAGTATGAAATATTTATCTTCCTATTTGCTATTTTATGTTGATTCCATTAACATTTACAAATAATTTGAATGCCCCTCCAATAAAAAAAAAAAAATAAATAAAGACCTGTTCAAAAACATACCTCCAAAAATTACTATGATGCAATCTGCGCTATCCTTCTCTACATTAAATGCATCCCTGCAAATAAAACATAGAGCATTAGAAAAATTTTAGGCTTCATTAAATTTCACCTTTTACTTTCAGGGTTTTTATTGTTGAGTTACTATCACCCCTGACAGAGGCATAAGAGGTGTATTGTTTAAAGTTTTTCTTTATTTTAAAGAGCTCATTTATGTGCAATTTTCAAGTTTGTGTGATCTTCTACCTTGCGAAAAATGAGAATCCTTTTGCACAATTTTTAAGAGGTTTTTTTTCTTTCTCCCCCCCCCCCGCCCCCCCCCCTTTTTTTTTTTTTGAATATGCATCAAAGCTTTGTTAAAAGGCAATTAAATAGAGTTTATTCTTATTTTTACTGAAACTTTCATTTAAAAATTAAAACAAACCTCTGCAATCATTTTAAGCATGATTATTCACTTGCCACAAAATACTGAATTGCTAATTCTGTAATACCACTAAAAGAGCTCCAAAATTCTTCAAATTTGTAAAGTCTGTTTTTAACACATCTTATAAGTGTCGTGAAATAGAAATTTTAAAAGTACTCCTTTGAATGCGCGTATATGAGCACTCCCTTTTTTAATAAGCTTTGGAAAAAGTTTTTTTTTTTTTTTTGTAATTGCACATAAATTCCTCAGCAAAACAGATGAGAACTTTTTACAAATGCTAAATTTTCAGCTGTATTATTTATTTCTTACTTCATTTATCTGATCATGAATACTGCTTTTTTTTTTTTTTTTGAAACTTTTTCAATGTTGGGGACTACTTTTTTTGCAACTTTTTTAATTTTGGGACTACTTTTTTGCAACTTTTTTACACGTTTTTGGCTACTTTTGCTACTTTTTTATTGAATTTTTCCTGTGGCAACCCTGGGGTGCGATATGTAAATACATTGATTTCTCAAAGCCGTGGGAGGGGGGCAATTGACTCCCCTAAAATGACGGGCCTGTATTCATCCATTCTCCCTACATTATCATAATTTGATGTTAGCAGCGACCGGGCAGCTATAGAATAATTCGGGTGAGGGAGCCAGTTTTTTCCACTCCGAAAAATCAAAAAGCTGGAAATTTCTTAATATTTACATTCCAATGATACTTTTTCCTTCAAATATTTATTATTTGTTCAGTACCTCACATGAAAAATATGTAAAACATTTAAATTATCTTGTATATCAAATTATTATTTGCTCCTTTTTCCACTAAGTCTATAAATAATCTTATGATTATATATAAATAACTATATGATTATTTATAGACTTATAACATATTATAAGTCTATAAATAATCATAAAGAACAAAATTATATCAATAATATGAATTTGTAAAAATGTGTGTAAATTTGATATATCCTCCTTTAATAAAGTAGTTTCTATACTTTTATCATTGAGCACCTTCTTTCAAAACAAAAAATTCTTCTGCTCCTTTCAGAAATGTTATCCTGCTGTCAATTCAATTAACAATTTCTTTAATGAGCTAGAAAAACAATACCATATATTATACAAAGTAGTTTTTATGGACCAAAGCATATTTGATTACCATTATATTGTAATGTGAGAAATGTTGAACAAAATGAATGCTCCAGGTAGCTTGGGTGACTTAAAATACCTTGGCTTTTAGTTTTTCCGGAACAAGAATCTTTCGAGAGCCTTACCACTCGATGAACTCTATAAACTCTGAAAAAAGAAATTGTCTGGCACCTAACATTTTCCCAGACTCCTAATATTTTACAAATTTTTCAGTTACAATGAAATTGTGAGAACAAATAAGTTAGTTTTACTATATTCAACAAATAATACAAACTAGAACAATAGGTGTTTAAAATAATGCTATTTTTTTGCTCAAGTTTTCTAAAGCACTGGTAAGCAAAGATTTTATGACATGGAACACTTGCATAGAACTGCTAAGGTAATTTTTCATGTTGATTTAAAATATTTAATCAGAATATTTTCATTACCTATACAGTTATTGTATAATCATACGTTTTAAGTTATTAATTTCCCGACTAAAATCTCTTCATTAAAGACAAGATATGTGGGGATAGGTAGTTAGGTTTCCTGTTACTGCAGTGGCGACATGGTGATTTGTCTTATAATGGCATCCCTTTTCATGATATACGCTACATATTTATTCAAAGTAGGGGAATTAATGTATTAAAAACTTTGTATCAACTGTGAGGATTGTAATAACTGTTAATGAAAATATTCATCATAGTTTCTTAGTGAAGGGGAAAACTTTAAAGAATAATACTTAAAACATTTTTTCGGCCGATTAATCGGCCCGATTTTGCTGATTATGGCTGATTAATGGGCACTGCCGATCCGTTCATCCATAGTTTCTACGTTTCTCTTTCATACGTTTTAATCATACTTTTTTTTTACTTGTCGCGAAAGAGTAGAACAACAGCTTTTTTTTCTTTTTTTATTACAGCGTGTAATGTCATTTTTCTCAGAGATAATGTCAAAAAACCCATCAACATTCAAAAGACAGTGGAGTGCATTGGATGAAAGAATTGTTTACAGTGAAATCTCGTCTAAAAGAACACCGTTACAAGGATGCTTTTAATAAAGAAGGTTTTTTTTATTTTTTTTCCTGTAAGAGTTTTGGGTAACAGGAGCATTTTCAGAGTTAAAAGGGATTTTGATTGCAAAAACGCTTCAGAGAAATGACTTATTTTACTTAGGCAGGGATTCAAGTGACACAGCACTGCGATCGCTTCGAATTGCAATCGCTACAGGAAGTGAATTACATTATCATCAACTTAACTTGGCATGACGTCACTACGGGTGGAGCCAATAAGAGCTCACAAGCACTCAACGATCTCCTCTTATTCGCCAAGTAGGCTGTGACGTTTTATCTAGCTTGTTTTTCATAGGCAAACGTCACGCTGACGTCACGATGTTTTTATCAAGAAACGTTCTAATGTAATTCATTTCCAGTAGCGATTGTAATTTGCGATGGCCTGTTTCACTTGAATCCCTGCCTTAATCAGAGTTCCATGTTGGGAACATAAATCTCTAAAATAATGCTCGAAATTTTAGCTCTTCCTACACTAAAAAATAGATGTTGCTTTTGCAGTACTAGGGGCTCTGCACATTGATGTAACCATGCTAGGTTACATCAATGAGACCAAAGATCTTACTTTGTGTACAAAATTAGATATATGTAGCTATAAAATTATTGGCCCAGCATAATTAATCGAAAATTTTGGTGTCGGACGTAAAACACTTAATGTGCCCCATGAGAATTCTGTCACAAATCAAAATGAACTATATTCTCACACATTTTTGCAACATCACCTGCTGTACATTGAATATTTAAATAGTTTACAGCATTTATTCGTCTTAATTCATAATTTTAGTATGTATATTTTGGAAAAAACAGAGCTTCTTTGAGAGTCGTCAAATATAGTTTGAAAACGCTCTGGATGTTGACCTCAGTTTGACCTCTTGTAACTCGGTTAAAACTTAAGTTATCAAAATTTAGACCTGAATTTCAAAACTCTTTACCTTTAAAATGATACATTGTTTGCTAAGAAATATTAATTTTGAAAATTTTACCATCTGGTTGACCTTATCGTGGAATTGCCTAGAAGGTTTTTTTTTTTTTTTTTCCCGTAAGAGTTTTGGGTAACAGGAGCATTTTCAGAGTTAAAAGGGATTTTGATTGCAAAAACGCTTTAGAGAAATGACTTATTTTACTTAATCAGAGTTCCATGTTGGGAACAAAATCTCTAAAATATTGCTCGAAATTTTCGCTTTTCCTACACTGTAAAGAGTAGATGTTGCTTTTGCAGTACTAGGGGCCCTGCACCCTGCTCGTTGCTTCGCCACGAGCGGTGAGAGAGCCTCATTGCGCCACCGCCTTCGACGGCTAGATCAATAACCTGCTTCTGGTGGTTTGGAGTCGAATCAACTATATATGCCACCGACAGAATACGGTGTCTCCGCCTGAAACAGAAAATAATACCCCCTCCCCCACCCCCATCTTGATGTAAAATAATCATTTTCTGTAAATGAAATGCTCACATGCACTTTAAAAGCACAGTAACCGTGCCTTTGCAATCTAAAATAATTCGCCCAATAAATAAAAGAGAGCCCCCTCCCCCATTCTGATATAAAAAGTGAAAAGAAATATGTACATAATTAAAAAACATAGTAAAATATCCAGCCCAAACAGAAAATCCAATTATTTTCCCTCGCAGAAAAAAAAAGTAACTCAAACACGCAATGTAATTCATATGAAATCACGTTAACGAAACAAGATACTGAACAGGAATAATGACTAAGGCAGGGATTCAAGTGAAACAGCACTGCGATCGCTTCGAATTCCAATCGCTACTGGAAATGAATTACATTATCATCAACTTAACTTGGCATGACGTCACTATGGGTGGAGCCAATAAGAGCTCACAAGCACTCAGAGATCTCCTCTTATTCGCCAAGTAGACTGTGACGTTTTATCTAGCTCGTTTTTCATAGGCAAACGTCACGCTGACGTTACGATGTTTTTATCAAGAAATGTTCTAATGTAATTCATTTCCAGTAGCGATTGTAATTTGCGATGGCCTGTTTCACTTGAATCCCTGCCTAATTTTCTTATATGTTACAAAAACTTAAGAAAATATGCGATAAAAGAGTCACCGGTTTTATTTGTCGAACACGAGCTTGTTGAAAATTTTTTGGAGCAGTTTGGTTGAATGTAATGTAATTTTGCTCGAAGCGAGTCTTGTAAGATGGCTAAATCCGAATCACTTCAATCTCCTGTAATAATTAACGGAGAGTAAAATTTACAATAAATTACTGTAAATTTTACAGTAAATTGCTGTAAAATTTACAGTATAAGTTACCGTAAATTTTACAGTAATCTTTACTAATAATATAAAGCTATAGAGTTTGTTTGTTTGAACGCGCTAATCTCAGGAACTACTGGTTCGATTTGAAAAATTCTTTTTGTGTTGAATAGTATATTTATCCAGGATGGCTTTAGGCTATAGAAGTTATTGTTATAACTAAAAATAATAATGTTATATATAGATTTTATTCGAATTCAAGGCAATTTTCACATAAATCGCCGAATACTGGGGTTAAAAATTACTTGGACATTTAATGTTATATATCGTTGGAAGCAGAAAAATTTTCTCCGTCCTATGCAGTTTGTTACGATTCTGTAACTTAAATACAGCACGAGTTATTCAATTTTTAAACTTGCCTTTTGCAAGGCTTCACCCGATTTCTTGCAACACTTGGTTCATTAAAACCATCAATAAAAAATAAACTAATTATTCCACAGTTTTGATTTTTACGCCATTGGATAGAGCGATATTTTTAACCCCAGAATTGATTTGACTTACAGTCGAAGAACCAAGCTTTTATCTCCACTAGAAAAAAAGTTACAAGCGTTTGAACTTTGAGTTCGAAAACCTCTTTTCTGATCAAATTATTAACGTTTTATTGCGTTGCTATGCCGACATCTTTTAAATTCATTGTTGGTTCCCTTTTCTTCATTTCGTTTCTTAAAAGCATTTTATTTTACGGCGTTTCTAGGCCCTCCTATGATGATTATAACAAGGCAAATAATTCCTTTTAGTTCGGTACAATTGCAAAGATTTTAGCCTTTAATATTTAATTGTGACATAATGTAGCAATTTGATATTTGACAACAAACGTGCCTTTTAACTTTCAAAAAAATAGTGGGAAAGACCGCAGATTTTGTCGATATAGTTTTTGTTTCGTACTGCTATTGTTTTCTTATTCTTTTGACTTTTTTTATCTTATGTAATAGGTAGGTAAGTAGGTTTCAAATGAGTCAAACCTTTTTTTTTTAATGATTTAAGATAGTTACTAATCTAAGTAAATAATATGATTCGTCATATTTTTGTAATGTTTTTACTATATTGTATCATTGGTACTAAACACATAATTTAATTGCATAGTATTTTTATATTGGGTAGTGTTTAATTATTCTTTTAACGTTTTTTTTTCTTATGTAGCACATATATACGTTGGCTTCAAATGAGTCTAACTTTTTTTTAATGGTTGCATATTGTTACTTATCTAAATAAATAATTTGATTTGTCATGCTTTTGTACAACATGGGTACTTATCTAAACACATAATAAAAGTGCACGGTATTTTTATATTCGGTATTGTTTTATTATTTTTTAAGGTGTTTTTTTTTCTTATGTAGTAGGTACATAGGTTTCAAATGAGTCTCCTCACAACTTTAAAAGCGAGTCGCCTTGGCGGCGAGTAGTTTGTTCAAACTTTCTTCGCCACTTTAAAGGCGAGCCGCCTTGGCGGCGAGTAGTTTTCTTAAACCTTCCTCACTACTTTTAAGCCCGTGCAGTGCCGGGCCACGCAGCTAGTTTACTATAAAATTTAAAGTAATTTACGGTTAAATTACTGTAAATTTTACAGCAATAAACCGTAAATTTTACAGCAATTTACTGTACATTTTACAGCAATAAACCGTAAATTTTACAGCAATTTACTGTAAAATTTGCAGTAAATTACTGTAAATTTTACATAAGTGTAATTTAGTGTAAAATTTAGAGTAAATTACTGTAAATTGTACATAAAATTACTGTAAATTTTACAGTAAATTGCTGTAAAATTTACAGTAAATTGCTGTAAAATTCACAGTAAAATGCTGCAAAATTTACGGTTTATTGCTGTAAATTATACAGTAAATTACTGTAAATTTTACAGCAATTTACTGTACATTTTACAGTAATTTACTGTAAAATGTACAGTAATTTACTCTAAATTTTACAGTAATTTACTGTAAAAATTTTACAGCAATTTACTGCAAATTTTATAGTTTATAGCTGTAAAATTTGGAGTATTACTGCAAAATTTACAGTTTATTGCAGTAAAATTTACAGTTCATTGCTGTAAAATTTAGCTGTAAAAACAACAGTTTTACACTGGCAGCAAAGGTTCCAGTTTAAAACTGAAAATAGCACGGTAATCTATATCAAATTATTTATTTTTAAATTAAATTATTAGTCTCATTTTTGGTGTATCCCGCATAACTGAAGGGGGGGACTTTCCCCTACCCCCTAATATTATATATAGCTAGAAAGGATTTTTACTAACAACAAAAGTTTTAGCACATTTCTGTCCGTTAATTAGAGCAGGAGATATTAACTACTCAAATTTAGTCAATTTTCAAGGCTTTCAATTCGTAAAATTAAAACACTAGGTCTATTTTCCAGACAAACTGCTCTTTTTTCAGTGGTTTAACTTTGCGTATAGAGTTAAGCCTTGAAAATTGACTAAACTTGAGTAATTAAGATCTCCTATTAACTTGCTGTCCTTTTAGTTTATTTGGCGAATTGATTTCAACTTTAATATGACTTTTAGTGGAATTCAAAAGGTTGGGGAGCACATTTGAATCAAATATAATAATTTTTCTTCAGAGGGTTACAGTGAATTAAACTTTATTTAGTTAACTTTCTTGAAATTTATTGCACGGGCATCGCCGTGTGGGTACTGCTAGGAAACTATAAAATTAGAAATTTTACAGATTATCACTGTAAAATCGCTGTTTTATAGTTTAGTACTGTAAATTTAACAATTTTTATACTTTATTACAATAAAATTAGCTGCATTATACTTCAAAAACAACATTCATTTTTTAGTGTAGTTTCACAGTTTAAAATGGTGCATTTTACTGTTTTAAACTGGAACCCCTGTTGCCAGTATTATACTGTTGTTTTTACAGTATAATACAGCTAACTTCCCAGATAACCACATACGTCCGCAGGATGTCCTATATGGATCCCACAAATCCTTTATAGGACATGTCCTTCGAAGGATCACAAAAGGCGTCCTTTGGATTGCCTACGTGGGACGAGTTCTCTCGAAATTTGAAGATCCCACATCTGAGTGTAGATGGACATCCAACTGGTATCCCATACAAAACGAACTACTAAAAGCCGGTTTTCCGCACATGCGCGCTAGCATAGCACCCATGCTGTCGCCCGGGAATTGCGAATATTTACACCACCATTTTAAAACGTGCTGCATGTTCTCTGTCTCTGTTTCGTGAAGCTTTTATGCTATAAATTTGCCAAGGTAAGTCTAACTATTACACATGTTTGTATTTAAAATTGTTTCTGAAGGATAAACATTAAACCAATGCAGCAGTAGGATATTTGTTGAATAGAAAATTCTTTTCAAAAGAAACTTTTAGTGCGATCTTTAAGAAAAAGCAGTTTAGCTTGAAATGCATTTTAGGTTTCGACATATTTAATGTTAATAGTTTACAGAATAAAGTAAAAAAGCTTGTTGTTTTCTTTTCCTGTGCCAGAGGATAAAAAACTATTGAAAAGTAGAGTCAAAGAACGTCCAGACGACCTGCTTAGGATAAAAAGGGATGGGCAAAGGAAGGAGACGGATCTGCGAAGGACGTCAGAGCATCCTATGACAGTCCAGCAGTGGTCTTAAGGATGCCCGAAGGACGTGTGTAAGATTTAGAGTGTCCCGTGATAGTCCTGCAGTTGTCCTGAAAATATCCGTTTAAGACGTCCTGTGGACGTAAAAAAAAGTGGATTTTGGATCACCTGCGGACGTCTACAAGACGTCTTTCGGTAAATTTGGGATCTCCTGCGGAAGTCAGAGAATCCTATGAATGACGGCTTCTGGATGTCCAGTGGATGTCTTTGTGTTATCTGGGTTTGTGCTAATAAGCTGTAAAATTGCTAGTTAACAGGGATAAACCGTAGAACTGCTAGTTTTAGCTAGTTTTAGTTTTCTACTGTGCTTTTACAGTTTTAAACTGGAACCTCTGGTGTCAGTATTACTGTTGTTTTTACAGTATAATACAGCTAATTTTGTGGCAATAAATAAACTGTAAAATTGCTGCTTTAGAGTAATAATATATAAAATAGCTAGTTTTCCAGTTTATTACAGTGCTTTTACTGGATTAAATTGGAACCTCTGCTGCCAGTATCTACTTATATTAAAAACTGAGTATCTTTCTAACTATCTTTCTTTCTAACTATCTTTCTATGTCAAGCTTCTTTCTCCTGAACGCCAATGAACTGAAAGTCGAACCAGGTACCGATAGATAGATAATTTTTCAGGCTTCATTAGTTTCAATCTATATAATTATACGATTTTAATTAGCGAAGATATCAATTAATAAGTAGTCAAATTTAAAGCGATTAAGCCTAATAAATGATTAAACTTCCAAGACATTTTTTCTTACCGTTGCCATTTTGAATTAAAACGTTAATTAAATTATTGAACTGTTTAAAATTCCAAGATATTTATTTCTTTCCGTTGCGATTTTAAGGCAGGAATTCAAGTGAAACACGGGCGATCGCAACTCACCAATGCAATCGCAAATTCCAAAATTTGGATTCAAGTGAAACGAATTCACTTGAATTCGACTTACAGTAGCGGTTGCAATATGCGATCGCCTCGAAGCGACTGCAATGGTGTTTCACTTGAATTCGGCCCTAAATTAAAACGTTAATTAAATTGAACTTTTTAAAATGAAAGAGTGTTATTTTTTTCCATTGTCATTTTAAATACGTGTTATAACAAAGTTCTAACAATTGTTTTTATTCTAATTATTAATGACATATTTTTTCTCAGGTACCATTTTGAAAATGTGTTTTTAAATAAAATTGCAATTGCTGTTTTTAGAAGGGACTTTTTCTGGCTGCGATCCATAAGTAGTCAAATTTAAAGCGAATGTTTAATTAATAAGTAGTCAAATTTAAAGCGATTAAGCCTAATTAATGATTAAACTTCCAAGACATTTTTTTCTTACCGTTGCCATTTTGAATTAAAACGTTAATTAAATTATTGAACTATTTAAAATTCCAAGATATTTATTTCTTTCCGTTGCGATTTTGAATTAAAACGTTAATTAAGTTGAACTTTTTAAAATGAAAGAGTGTTATTTTTTTTCATTGTCATTTTGAATACGTGTTATAACAAAGTTCTAACAATTGTTTTTATTCTAATTATTAATGACATATTTTTTCTCAGGTACCATTTTGAAAATGTGTTTTTAAATAAAATTGCAATTGCTGTTTTTAGAAGGGACTTTTTCTGGCTTCGATCCAAATATTAAAAGAACTTTTTCGTTTAGAATTTTGCAATTAATTTTACCGGAAGAAAGCGGTTTGGAAATAATTGTTTTTGGAAAGGAATTTTATTTGTAATTTAGGGAGAGTGCTAAGTATGCGCTACTTGACATCGTCTTTATTTTTGAGGAAGCATGTGCAAATAATTCGATTGATTCTTTGATGCAGGAAAGCTTTTTAGCGAGCCGCTTTATCGGGGAGTAGTTTATTAAACTTTTCCTTGGTACTTTAAAGGACAGCCGCCTTGGCGGCGAGTAGTGAATTGCAACTTTCCTCGCTACTGTAAAGGCGAGCCGCATTGACTGCGAGTAAACTGTTTAAACTTTCCTCATTTCTTTAAAGGCGAGCCGCCTTGGTAGCGAGTAGTTTTCTCAAACTGCCTTCACTACATTACAGCCCGTGCAACGCCGGGCTACGCAGCTAGTTATACTGTAAAAACTGCATTATATTGCATAAAGCGAAAATGATGATTTGCAAAAAATTATCCACATTTAAAAGCTAGCATATAGCAGTGGAGGAAAAAAGGATTTTCTACGAAATCTCGTCTAAATGATCACTGTTACAAAATTATTTTAATAACTTTTCTTTTTTCGTGAGAGTTAAGAAACGACCGTAGTTTCGGTTACACAAAAGAGTAAGCGAAATGAATTACTGTGATACTGTGAAGTACCGTATATACCAGGGATGCATCAATAAGCAAATTGGCCGATTACCGATTTATCGGCTGAGCCAATCAATAATAAGGATGATTGTTTTTAAAACTCCAATTTTCTCATCACTTTTTTCTCTCTTGTACAATTCTTAACTTTAGAAATAGTAATTATTTCTGAGCGAAGATTTTTTTTTCCATTTTCTTCATTTTCGCAAAATAATTTCCATATTTTATCAAATTTCTTAAAATCAATTTTCATATTATTGTCAAAAATATTGCATTAACACATTGTTAATTATGTTAATTGGACATAAAAGTTAGCAAAAAAGGTTTGTACTGTGGTGAGCAATCTAATTTAGTTCTTTTTTATTTTTTTTAATAATTAGTAGCAATTTAGTTATTTTATTCTTTTTGAAAATTAGAGGTTTTCTAAAAACAATGTGTTCAGGAGAAAATTATCACCACACGAAAAATGTTGCAACAATTTTCAATGTATGGGTAATTCCATGTAAATGTCAACCAAGACATGATTTTTTCATCTTCCAACATATATATTGCGTGATAGGTCATTTTAAAGATAATTTTTCAAATTTTTACCATTTAACCTCAGTTCTCACAAAATATGTCTCTAAACACCTACAAAATGGTTGTAAAGATAACATATGTAGTTATAGTCTGTGGGCCAAGTGCAAATATCGTTCAGGTTCGTTTACCAATCTTAGGGACTACGAGAACTTGCTTGAAATCTATTAATATTGATGTACTCAATCGAAAAATCCAATGTTCCCAAGCGGAACTTGTCTCATTAAGTTTTAATTAGTAATTGAAACACGAACTCTTTTCCTTGGCCTGGTCACTCTTTCACTAGAGACGTTGTCCCTAGGTGGCGCTATTGCACAAAATATTTGCAATCTAAAATTTTAATAAACAGTTTTTCAACCATAATTTTACTTTTTTTACTCGATTTTACATTTCAAAATATATTAATACGTTTTGAATCACTCACTTTTTTCGCTGTGTGACTTAATATAAAATCAAAATCGAACATTGTATCAATCCGCCAGGCGCGTTTCAGATATTCTCATTCTTTATTTTTGATCAAAGAGCGCCAGTTCGCGCGGTTTCGTTTCGCGTCGCTGTCTTTTATGGCTTGATATCCCCTTTTGGCGATGTTTCACAAAGAGCAACTTTTAGTGGAACGACATTGTTGTATACCGTATTTTTTGCCGTATAAAACGCACCGTCTTGTACGGCATAAATTTAAGATTAATTAAAATTAGGGATTTAATTTAAAATTGGGTGTGTCTTACACGGCGAAAAATACGGTAATATTGCGTTTTTTACGCTGCTATTTTGAATAACGTTTGATTTTTCAAAATTTTAATTAAATCTTATAAAATTGAGTGTTTATTGTTTTTGCTACATAACTTGCAGTCGTGAAAGGAGTTAGTGTAGGAGATATAGAGATTAAATAAGAACCAGTTTAGACATTTTTTGTTGCTGCTTTATTTCTAGAACATAAATTAACTATTACTGTTTTTCAGAAAACCAATACTTATAAAATCACAGGCCCGTCATTTGGGGGAGGGGGGGAGTCAATTTCTCTCCTTCCCGGCTTTGAAAAATCAATTTACATGTAAGCGGGCGTGGTTTTTGTCATTTTTGGTGCAATTTACATTGTGTATGCAGTGTTTGCCCCCGCTCCCCTGGAAAAATTTGAAATAGCTTGTGTAAATACATATGGGATATATATAAGGGACTGATTTGTTACCACGAATAAGTAAGTTTTGAACGACGTCAATCGTCGCCAAATATGATTCGTGACTTTTTCCGTCAATTTTGAGCTTTTAAAAGTAATGCATATTGTATGATGTGCTTTAATAAATGTAATTTAAAATTTTAAATGAAACCATTAAGATCATGACAGGACCTATAGTCTGTGGGCCAAGCACCGATATCGTTCAAGTTCGTTTACCAATTTTAGGGACTACGGGAACTTGCTTGAAATCAACTAATAGTGATGTACTCAATCGAAAAATCCAATGTTCCCAAGCAGACCTTGTCTCATTAAGTTTTAATTAGTAACTGAAATAGGGACTATATTCCTTAGCCTGTTGGCTCATTCACAACAAAAATTGTCTCTAGGTGGCGCTGTTGCACAAAATATTTGCAATTTAAAATTTCAATAAACAGGTTTTCTACCCTAGTTTTTCTTTTTCATACGATTTTATGTTGCAAAATATACTAATAAGTCATAATATACTTACTTCACGTCTTTTGTGATTCAGTTACTAAGAAAATCACAAAAATGTATCAATCCACATTTCCGTTTGTTCTTAATCTCGTTGTTTCGTTAATGGCACTATGTAATCCAGTCAATGAATACATTATAGAATGCATGGAATATGCGAGAGTATTTGACTACAGAATATTGTTAGGGGTAGTTAGTAAGTTAATATACTGAAAGTCCCCGACCCTGGGGGGTGAGCTAAAGGTGGGGGGAGGGGGAAGCAATTTTTGGGTTTCTCGAAAAATCGCGGAAATGGTGGGAAAAATTGGTTTAAAATAAAAATTCAAGCTAAACAAACTTCGTATAACAGTGTTTCTACACATATTTGTCGAATTTTCAATAATTTTCCAGGTGTATATTGTGAAAAAACGAGAAATTTCGGAAAAACTCTCTATTTTTGTCAAGAACGTTGAATGGTTCTATTTTAAAAAGGGAGACAGCTTGATTACGAAAATGCACGATAGCAGCATTTCCACGTACTCCGATATTATTTTATTTTTATAGAAATGATAAGGAAGAGAAAAAAAAAAACACCAACACAAATCAACACCTCAAATATACGAATGTAACGAAAAACAAAACAAAACAAAACAAAGAAAAATCCCTTCTCATTCCTTATCTCTCTTATCACAATCATCCCTGTTTCATAAAATCGGTTGAGACCTGACGCATGCGCGAATTCGAGGAAGGTCGCCGAAAAGAATATCAAACAGTATCTATATATCCATTTATATGTACATATAAATATATAGGCAGAGACGGACACATATATGATATTTAACGTAATTATCCGCCCCTAGAATTCCATTTTCGCATATTTTGCCATCTATCTTTAATGGCCTGTAAAAAACTAATGAGACAATATTTTTTCGGGAACATTGTGTTTTTTTCATCTGTAGACTCTAAGGATTCAGAAAAATATCACATTTTGTAGTCCCCGAAGTTGGCAAACGAAACCATGTTTCTAAGCATTTTTTCTGCCTTCGGCCCACAGACTATTACCCAAACATCGCATATTTTTTAAACTTTTTATATTCATATATATTTTAAAAAAATTGCAAATAATAATGAATTTTCTTTAATTATTGAAGCATGGTTCTTTTGCTTTACAGCAATATATAATATTTTTTGTTTTATCATAAAATAAATATTGCAAAGTTAGTAACTATTCTCTCTGAATCACTTGTTATGTTAGTCACAAAAACATGAATTAATTCAGTTATTTCCTTCTGGAAATAATATTTTTTTACATATTTTCCCCTAATCTCTTCTATGTTATGTTCACAGTTAGATTGATAAGGTTGTTTGTAAAGAATTTATTTTTTTCTAACCATAGGACTTGTGACTAACATAACATCATTGTGTGTGACTAACATATAACATCACTGTGTCTAACATAACATGACTGTTCAAGAAATGCTTAAATCTTAACCAAACAATTTATTTTAGAAACAAATTAATTTATTGAACCTCTTATTAAGAATTAGTGTGACCAGATATACGGAAGTAATTTTTTTTTTCAAAACAGTTTTTTTAATGGTAAATTTGGGGTAAACATTTTATGCTATAATTTGCGACGCAAGTAATCGACATCTGAACATCTTCAGTGAAAGAATTTTAAATGACTTTAAAACTATGTGCGGTATCACTGTGCAATAAGTTTTTCTATGAACATATGGAGCTGCTGGCAGGGTGTCATTGATTTAAATCAGTGATTTAAATCGTGATTTAAATCAATTGATTTTTTTAAAAAAATCATTGATTTAAATCACTTTTTATTTTAATCCTTAAAAAATTCTCTTAGGACAATCCAATTTCATTATTTTTACCATTTTCTTTTAGAGCTTTGATTTCCATCTAATAAATGGAAAAGTAATCCTACTTACCCCCCTCCCTCCACAGATGCTGGAAGGTTTCAGTCCAAATAATATGTATGCACAAATAGTGCTATTTGTTGTCTAATATGTGAAATAAAGAAAATACATGCAGGTGCAGGGCAGGTGTTGCAAAGAGTAAATTGAGGGGGGAGGGACATGATAGAATGTGTGTGATATACTTTCAGTGAAAAGAAAAAACAAAAACACCAAACAGAAGATGAATTTTCTATGCCTTGCATTAGCAACTGGGGGGGGGGGGGGGGCAGTCTTTATTAGTGGCTGAAATGGAATATATTCCAACGTTACAAAACAAAAGCAAAATAAAGAGGGGGGGGGGGCTGAATGAAGTGAGCATTGGGTTGAGCTTCCTGCCCCATTTGATTTTTATCCTAACTAGTAGACAGGATTATTTTCAGATTGGCTCCTAACACTTTTTTCTGGGTTTATTAATGGTGAAGCTTTACTTCAAAGGTGTTTTTGTATTTTTAAAAACTTAAAAGTAAGTTGTTCATAAATAAAAATTAATTAATAACTGAAATTTCTAACTTTTTTTAAAAAAATCAAAAAAATCCGATTTAAATCAAAAAAATCTGATTTAAATAAAAAAAATCCG
This sequence comes from Uloborus plumipes, assembly GCA_038373865.1. Taxonomy (NCBI): domain Eukaryota; kingdom Metazoa; phylum Arthropoda; class Arachnida; order Araneae; family Uloboridae; genus Uloborus; species Uloborus plumipes. The sequence continues at coordinate 21,759 of JAXGGA010018182.1, forward strand.
ATTTTTTTGATTTTTTAAAAAAAATCATTGATTTTTTTACACCCTGGCTGCTGGTCACTTACAAAACAGATATGACCCTAACTGCCTCCAGCATCTACAGGCCATGGAGTTTTATGACATTGGATCATGGAAAGTGCCCTCATGTATAGCACAACGTGCGGAGCAGCGTTTTACATGGACAAACCTTGGTAATTAATGTAAGGGAATTATTTCAGGAATTAAAAAAAAAAAAACAAGAATTGAAGATAAACTGATTGTAAAGGGCCGTGGTGGCCCGATCGGTAAGGCATCGGACTCGTGTCCGAAAGGACCCGGGTTCGATCCCAGCCGATCAAAGATCCACCGTCTTGATTAATGGTGACTGGGAGGCGTTAAAAATGTCGTGGTCACAAAGTCCTCCAAGTGAAACGATACCTCTGGGGGTGCTAGGGCCTATGGTTTGCTCGACCCTAGGTTCTGGTTCAAAATTAAGAACAGAGCGCTCTTCAGGGCCCTGTCCCGGTTAAACCACTAAGCTGGTAGGTACGGGGGACCCTGGAGGGTGAAATGAAATGAAACTGATTGTAAATGAAAGTGACATGGTTGAAAAGACTTGTTGTTTGAAAATGGGAATCCCAGTATAGGTTTTTCGGTAAGAATGATATGCTGTAAATATGGAGAAATTTAAAATTTGTTCATTAAAAAATACAGCAGATGATCCCAAGAAAAGGAGTTTTTCTTAAAGAAATTGTGGAAGTTGGAAGCTGATGATGATTTTAAAGGAAATTCTCCCGGACTGTTCCAACATACAAAAACTAAGACTGGGTAATTTTATGGTGGTGGTATTTACCTCTTGTAAGTCTATATGTTAAGTAGGTTTTAAACATGAATGCAAATGATTATGAAGTTCTCTTCAAGAGAAA
>JAXGGA010018183.1:0-22658 GCA_038373865.1 Uloborus plumipes
CATTATACAAATGTCTTAATTCTTTATACTCATTAGTAATTTATAACAATTTTTTTAATATTTCATTCTTTTTGTATGCATGATTGTGTAAGTATTTAGAAAAGTCCTAAATTGAATGTGGAAAATTTAATTTGTAAAGGTTTTAAGTAAGTGATATTAATAGTATAGTTTTCTTGTGTGTCAAAAACAGATTTTTTTTAAAGATTAATTGCAAGGTTGAGGGACATTAACCCCAATTGCTTGGGAGTGATTTTTCTGAATCTGATGCATGCATCGTAAATATGACAAATGTGCAGATTCTTTGACTAACCTGTGCATAATACATTTCCTGCATATTTTATTTTGTCAATATAAAAGAAATACAGTCGAACCTGCTTATCTCAAAAACCTCTCTATGTCAAAATTTTTCAATTTCCCTGCTTTTTAACCGACTTCAACAAAGGAGGAGGTTATACAATTTGTCGGAGAATTTTTTTTTTTTTTTTTTATATGTTATAAGATTACTCGAAGATGCCTGGACCGATTTAAAAATTCTTTTTCTTGTTAGAAAGGTCTTTCTTTCCGATTCGTCCCATCCTCTCGTGGTCCGGGTTCAATAACGGGAACCTGCAGAAATCTTTCGAAAAAGAAATTGGGATCACAGTAATCGTAACAATGACCATTTTGAACGCCAGGCTTCTCTGGATTGCATAATGAAATTCATTTCTATGGTCTTTTTGAAAATTTTAAACCGAGTATCTTTCTATGTCCTGCTTTTTTCTCCTGAACTCCAACGAACTGAAAGTCGTACCAAGTACTGATTGATTCGTAATATTTCAGGTTTTATTAGTCTTAATTTACATAAGGTTTGATACAGGAATTCTGAAGAAAGTGAGGAAAATCTCCAAATTTTTGCCCAAATTTAAAGCAATTTGTCCTAAATGATTAAATATGAAATCCATTGTTACAAAGCGTGATTAATATTAGTTATTATAATGATAATGATAAATGATTAAATATGAAATCCATTCTTACAAAGCGTGATTAATATTAGTTATTACTAGCAAAAATACCCGGCGTTGCCTGGGTCAGTAATATTGAGAAACAATTTATATACTCACCTTTGTTTTTTTTTCCCTGAACTGAAAGAACTCAAAACACACTGCTTTGACAATTTTTAAAATGTCGCCAAATTTTTGCGTAACTGTTTTGGAATACCTAGGATAATTTTGCTCCCCTCCTTACTTTTATGAAAATACATTAAGTATTATTATGTCACTAATTTTTGTCACAGAGAAATGGAAATCAAATGTTGAGATACTATTGCTGACCATAAAATGACGTTAAAAGTTTTTATCCTAAATGATTTCGAAATTAATAGGGAACATTTAGCAATTATTTATGCAAAAATGCAAATTAATGGTAATTTTAGTCTTGTTTAAGGGTTTTATTAATTTAGTATGTGGATTACTTTACTTTTTGACATAATTTTAAAAAGGTTTTTAATGGATACATACGAAATGGGAAAACAAAAGAAAAAAAATACGTAATAATACTTTACGTTTTACACGACATAACCAAAATAAAACAATTATTATCTGATATTTATCGACTGCGGCAAAATCTCAATCATTGATATAATACTCCAACTTTTCAAATGTGGGAGTATTATATCAATAATTGAGATTTTGCCGCCAGTCGATAAATATCAGATAATAATTGTTTTATTTTGGTTATGTCGTGTAAAAAGTAAAGTATTATTACGTAGTCTTTGGCACAAAAACTGGCGTCAGTTGAAAAAATCGAGGAGAATCTCAGTTATTGAAATCTTGCAGCAAACTTGGCAAAATTTCAGTTCAGTCGGATACTAAGAAACTGCCCTATTGTAAGTACCCAGAGAAAGTGACCAATCAACGCAAAAATATTTAAGAAATACCGTTAAGTTGTATTTAAAGCTTCATCAAATTGGAAAATAATGAACCTAATCCAGTTGCCTATCTCTTCAAGCGATTACGTTACCGATACTCTAAAACACATATTTACAAAACTCAAGAAAATAATTGATGCAGTGAACAATCTACTAATAAAGGAGTAAAATTTATTCTACAAAATAATATTTGCACGTTTCAAAGCACAATAGAAAACACATTGTCTTAATGATAAATATTCTACTTACAACTGAGACTACAAAATGTTTTAAAATACAAACCATAGTAAAAGCTCGTTTGCCTGCTGGCGCGCATTCGTTTCCAATGTCTATGTAAAAGCATTTATATTACCCATGAAGCTGGAAAAAAATTACGTTTTGATTTGACTTGAGAAAATCCTTGAACATTTAATGCAAAAATTTAATGCGAAAAGCGGAAATGATACACGCAATTCTACCTATCGACAGAGAGTTGAGATGATGGCACTAAATACTGAATTAGTTTCCTAGAAGCCTTCGCGGATTTATGCGAAAAATGTACCTTAAATTGGAATGAAAAAGCGCTACCAATCGAACTTTTTCGAATATCGTTATAAATTATAGCCTATATGTTATTCTGATGCATAAGCCACATTATGGTAAAAGTTTCATTAAAATCCGTTCAGTAGTTTTTGCGTGAAAGAGGAACAAACATCCAAACATCCAAACTTTCGCATTTATAATAGTACTAGCTGTGGGGCCCGGCGTTGCACGGGCTTTAAAGTAGTGATGAAAATTTAAATAAACTACTCGCCGTCAAGGCGGTATATAATGATATATAACCGCCAAGGCAGCTCGCCTTTAAAGTAGCGAGGAAAGTTTCAGCAAACTACTCGCCGCCAAGGCGGCTCGCCTCTAAAGTAGTAAGGAAACTTAAAACAAATTACTCGCTGCCAAGGCGGCTCGCATTTAAAGGAGAGAGGAAAGTTTTAGCGAAAACGGTTTCAAAAAACTACTCCCCGCTAAAGCGGTTCGCTAAAAAACTTTCCCGCATCAAAAAGTCAATCGCATTATTTGCACATGCTTCCTCAGGAATAAAAACAATGTCAAGTAGCACATATTTAACACTCTCCCTAATAAACAAATACAATTCCCTAACAAAAACAAATATTTCCAAAACGCTCTCTTCCTGTAACATTAATTGCAACATTCTAAACAAAAAAGTTGTTTTAATATTTAGATCGCTGCCAAAAAAAATCCTGCTAAAAACATGAATTACAATTTGATTTGAAACACATTTTCAAAATGGTACCAGAAAAAAAATATAAGCCATTAAGTATGCAGGAATTCAAGTGAAACACGGACGATCGCATTATTTGCCTTGTTGAAACGCCGTAAAATGAAATGCTTTTAAGAAACGAAATGAAGAAAAGGACACCAACAATGAATTTAAAAGATGTCGCCATAGCAACGCAATAAAACGTTAATAGTTTGATCAGGAAAGAGGTTTTCGAACTCAAAGTTCAAACGCTTGTAACTTTTTTTCTAGTGGAGATAAAAGCTTGGTTCTTCGACTGTAAGTCGAATCAATTCTGGGGTTAAAAATATCGCTCTATCCAATGGCGTAAAAATCAAAACTGTGGAATAATTAGTTTATTTTTTATTGATGGTTTTAATGAACCAAGTATTGCAAGAAATCGGGTGAAGCCTTGCAAAAGGCAAGTTTAAAAATTGAATAACTCGTGCTGTGTTTAAGTTAGAGAATCGGAACAAACTGCATAGGACGGACAAAATTTTTCTGCTTCCAACGATATATAACATTAATAAGTGCAAGTAATTTTTAACCCCAGTATTCGGCGATTTATGAGAAAATTGCCTTGAATTCGAATAAAAAACGAATCGCTTATCGAATCTTTTCAAACTATAGCCTAAAGTCTTTCTGGATAAATGGACTATTCAACACAAAAAGAATTTTTCAAATTGAACCAGTAGTTCCTGAGATTAGCGCGTTCAAACAAACAAACAAACAAACAAACAAACTCTACAGCTTTATATATTAGTAAAGATTAAGGTAATGATAATGAAAATTTTGAATGAAGGCTTAACTGAAGCAAACATGAAACTCATTAGCGGCCCACGTACGTGATACGCGTAAAATTTTATGAACCACAAGAGTCTAGTGTTGTTTTGAACTATAAATTAGTTGAAAAGCCGTTAATATTTAGCCTTTGATTAAACTAGTACACAAATAACTACCAGAGAATAACAAGGATTATTTTTTAGTGTCAATCGTTTGAAATTTTAGACGCGTTGATACTTTCCTTCTTTTTTTTCCTTACATAGTTTATTTTATGAAGCATTTACTTAAGAAAATTAGGTGAAGTTTTGCAATGGAAACATTACCTTATTTCATATGTACATTTACACTAAAAAGAATAAAATAAAAATATTTTTGAAAAAAAAAATTGAACCGACTTCGGAACTTCACTCGGCAAGTGCTCTAAAAAGTAAAAAGTAATTTTATTCTTTGAACACCATCGACACTACATTTAAACATAAGTTTTGAAGTCGGTGCAAAAACTATAGGTGAAATGATGTTTAACTACATTTTGCCAACATTTTTCAGAGAAACCACTGAAAATTAAGAGCTGAATCTTTGTACCATTACATAAATATATGGTTGTCAATGTAGTATATGTGAATGCGATTAAAGAACCTGGATTCATTGCAATTTATATATATAGTTAAATTATAGTTTCGTATGATTCTATGTAGTGTTTTTGCGCCGACTTCAAAACTTATGTTTAAATGTAGTGTCGATGGTGTTCAAAGAATAAAATTATTTTTTACTTTTTAGAGTACTTGCCGAGTGAAGTTCCAAAGTCGGTTCAATTTTTTTTTTCAAAAATATTTTTGTACAGCATACATTTTATGGTTTTTCCCATGTCTATCTCGAATGATTTTTCCCGAAAACCTCTTTATCTCGAATTTGGATAGCTCATTTTTGAATTCCAATCACCTTTATCAATTGTATAACATGGCGACAAAAATCATCTTCTGCACTATCATTCAAAGGCTATGATCGTACTTAAAGGTATGCATTCACTTGCTACCGATATAGTCATCCCAATTAGTAAAACGTGGACTCACAGCATGTCGTACAGTAAAATATTCAACACTATCAATGCAAATTAATCTATTAAGTATTTGAGTTTTTTCCAATTGCTTATTTTTGTAAATTTTATCACAACCTCTGTATCTCGACACTTCCGTATCTCGAATTTTTCTTCTGTCCTGTGAAATTCGAGATAGACAGGTTTGACTGTAAATCTAAAGATAATAGCTAATATAAGGAAAAATATATTTATATAAAGAAAGAAGTTTTTCTGAAAATGAAATCATTTTAAATTGCAAGCAATTAATTATCATCAGATGGGGAATGACATTTTAATGAAAACTCTGAAGTGAGAGCAGGGACGTCATTTCCAGGGCCGTCGCTAGCTGAAATATCTGGGGGGGTGTTGAGAATTTGGCGGCCCTGGGCTCATCATATAGGGGGGTGAGGGAGATAGCTTCCCCCGAGCTTTGAAATCTAATATTTTTTACAAAGGTGGAAGGTGGACGCAATTTTTGTTTTTTGATTTTTTCCTATAAAATTAGCACTTAGTATATTTTCTCGCGTAAATTTTTCACGCGTAATTTTTTCACTTTTCGCAAAAAAATGGCCAATTTTCGGAATGCAATACCTCCTAAACCGTTGGTCCTACAGAGATCCACTTCAGCTTAAATTGTTCCAAATTTAGTGTTCTTTAAAATGATTATTCACACGTTTAATCAAAAGTTTTATAGTTTAGTCGTTATACAGGAAAAACTGAAAAAAATCGGAAAATTTTACAGTTTTTCGTGAGTTACGCCGGGAGCACAGGGTTTTGAAAACTGCAAACTTAGATTTACACTACCCTAGGTGACCCAAACTACGTATTAAAAAATCAGAACTACATCGCGATTTGCAAATTTAATGTATAATATGACTGGACTAGCAGCTGGATTTAAGCAGAAATGAGAAGTCGGGAGAGAAAAAATTCGTCTGGTATGTAAGCTTTTCAAATATTATTTTTGTAGTTTTACGATTTCAAGTGATAAAATTTCATAAATGAATCATTGTAGCCTGACGCGAATAACCGAATTAAACTGGTGATCAATGGAAAATAATTCTTTTTATGCTATGTCTCTTAAATTGATTAAAAATGAGAGGGAAAATATACAACAAAAACTGAGTTTTTCTTCTTATTTTAGAATCGTTTTTTAAAGTATGCAACTCGGTTCGAAACAAATGATTGTAAAACGTTTCAGATAGTTATTAAAGCATATAAAATTATCCCCTTTTTTAATTAACATCTATTAGATTAAGTTAGCCTCTGTTAAAGTCATAACACTAATTTTTCTAGAGGTACTTCTAGAATCGAGGAATATGGTTACTAAACAAGCTTCGGAGTTATTAATAGGCAAAATTAAAACTTCTGATTCTATCTGTTTATTTTTAGTTTCATATGACAGCGTAACAAAAAATAATATTGTTAATAGAATACTTCAAAATCAAAACTTAAATTTAAATGACGCAAAAAAAGAAAAAAAAAACTGTCAGATAAAGGTTAATTTTTACAAATAAAAACATAATAAAAGTACAAGTAAAGACAGCTGTAATTTCCTTTAATTCCTTTAATTCAGAAAATTGCTGTACTTTTATAAATTATAAAATATAGCTAATCTGAAAAAATTGATATACATAATTTAAAAACCTCACATCTGTTAAAAACAATAAAAAATAAATTCATTTTCTTTCTTCAATTAAAATAAAACTAATATAGTGGAAAATGTACATGAAGTAAAACTTGGATGTCGATGCCAAGTCCCATAGTTTTGTTTGATACAGCATAAGACAAAACGACAAAACGCAATATTAACGTCATTATGGCATAAACTCACTGCTTTAAAAAATAAACATATTGTTTTAAAAACATCGTGAGAGATGATTCAATACCAATACTTTTATGACCATTTTTCGCTGTCGACATGACTTGTATGTAGGAGATCAAGGCAGGAATTCAAGTGAAACACGGACGATCGCAACTCACCATTGCAATCGCAAATTCCCAAATTTGGATTCAAGTGAAACGTTACAATCGCTACGAGATGAGATTCTAATGTAATTCGATTTCCAGTAGCGATTGCAATTTCGGTCAATTGCGATCGCCTCGAAGCGGTTGCAATGGTGTTTCACTTGAATTCCCCGTCGAAAACATCAAATAATAAATTGCAGCGCCGTCTACGTCTTCGACAAAACTACTGACTAACTCGAGCGGAAGTTCCCATAACTAATAATAATTAGAACCAAATGTTAACCATTATTAGAACCGAATGTCCTCTCTCTGGTAAACAGATTTTAGCAAATCTCATCTTTTTATCCCTTAGGCAAGATCATTCTCAAAGCCCCTCATGTTTTTCAGCCACCAGGAAGAGACGAGGTCAAGGATTGACAGAATGCAAGACTGTACTTGGGGCTTGATGAGGTCGTTTGATGTACTTCAATTTTCCGCAGGCTATAAGAAATTCCCGTTGATTTTCGACACAAAACGGCGTCTTTTTTCTGCAAAACAGCCTGTACAATTACATTTCAGTCCCGCGCATTTGTTTGTTTCCTTTTTCCACCGAAAAAAACGGTCAATGAGCAGTTTTGCGTCGTTGGACTGCGATGTGATTTAGAAAAAAAATCTGGAGTATCACAGTAACTTTATACCGTGTGGCCGTGTGCACAATATTCACCAATATATGCGATTTTCATTTTAATGGTCTGCAGAGGTTAAAAGAGCCTCTTCAATGTGCCGCAAAGAGGGCAACCGCATTTAATTATCCCCCCCCTTTTTTATTTTAGTATAATAAACTTTTATTATTATTATTATTATTTCAAATTTACTGCATAAAAAAATTCGTTCGGTCCCAACACAAAATGAAAAGTGTTAAATTTTTTTTAAAATCATCTTTAGTTTAAACATTGCACTATCTTTCGATAATGGTATTTTGTGTAATTTTCTTTAATTTAAATTCATTTAAAATATAAAATTTGGTGGCCCCTGCATATTATCTTTTTTTCCCTTTTAATTATTGCAATGATCATTTATTTTAATTTATTTAAAATATAAAATTTGGCGGCCCTCTGCAGATATTCTTTTTTTTTAATATTGCATCGATCTTGTTATTTGTGTTTTATCAATTTAACCAATTTTAGTTACAGAGGATCGCGTACCTTTTAAAATTCTCGCACATATTTATACAGTACTTTTTTTTTCCAAACTGGGCAAGGCGACCTATAGTTTCCCGTTTACATGACCCCATGAACGAGAAAATTTCGTATTTTTCGCAACGAATATTGCTGTGAAGGAATCTTAACTATTTTTCGCGGCCCCAATTATTTTTTTTTGATAAGTAATAATTGGGGCCGCGGAAAATACAGGACATTTTTAAAAATTCAGGTTTACTGATATTCTTAATAATGTTTAAATTATTCCGCTTCTCTTTTAAATTTCATTTAAAGTCTTGAAATATTTTTCTAAAATTTCATTTTAATAATACAATAAAATCGGCGGCCCCTTTCTTCAGAAAAGTGGAGGGGTGTAGCACCCCCCCACACCCCCCCTTGCCGACGGCCCTGGTCATTTCAAGTTTTTCCAGGGGGGGGGGGGGCAAAAGGTCCAAACACAATGCAATTTGATCGGAAAACATTAAAAACCAAGCCCACTTTATGCAAATACATTGATTTCTCAAAGTCAGGGGGGGCAATTGACCCCCTGCCCCCCCTAAATGACGGGCCTGAGTGAGAGCATTAATTTAACTAATTAATAAATATAATGGGGAAATGTTTGAAAGTTTGACAACTTTGCTGCAATTTGTATAAAGTTTTCTTTTATTGCAAAAATCAAGTCTGTAAACTCATGGAAAAAAATCCTAAGTATGCAAAAACAGCCACACTTCATGTGAACGTCAATTTTGTCACAAATGGTCTCTACTTCAGTGTTACTGATCTAATTGTTATATATCTGACAAATTTCCCTGAATATACAATGATAGCTGAATACATAATAAGGGAGACTGTTGATTCTGCTTAACTTATTAGAAATTAGGTGAATTTATGCCCAATATTTATCACTATATATTTTTTTATCATACAAAAATTAACTGAACATTTGATGATATGGCAGTTTAACTTGTGTTGCTAATCTGATCGTTCATTTGATAGACACAGAAAAATCTACATTGAAAAAAATCTTAACTCTAATTCTATGAAACAAATTCCTGATCTTATAACTAGATCTTCCGTATTACACTAAAGATGATATGAGGCATAATACAGTGAGAGGTTACAGCATTATAAGCAGTACATTTGAAAATAATTAAGTGATTTATAGATATAATAATTAATTGATTTATAGATATAATAATTAATCATCAATTTAAAATTACTGATAAAAAAGGATCTACATTTAAACTTTCCATTTCGAAAAAAAAAAATCCTTTAGATTAAAACTACGGTTGTTACAGAGATTTACTTAAAAAGCAGGCTGTTCTTTCTGCTTTCATGAGATACCAAAAATAAAGTGGTTTTGGTAGCTTCACATCTATCATATTCTTGGACAACAAATACTTTATTTAAAACTAGCAGGGTACCCGACTTTGCCCAGGTTTCTGCCGCGTAATATGTATTTCAGTGAAACTCATTCATAATTTTTTTCCACATTAAAATGCACATCTATATACATAAATGGCTACTTCTGTAAACAATGGCTATTTTTCTGTCTGGATAACTTTAAAAAAACTGCATTACACACTCTTACTACAAATGCAAGCTACAAATAGTGTTTAGGTAAATAGGAATTGTTATAAGCTTGGTATATTAAAGTAAATATATATATATACAGTATCAATCGCACTGGAGTCAACCATTTCCAAATATTGCACGTTAAATAAGTCCCATTATTAGTCTCTATCCTTGTGACTCCATTTGTGAAAACTCAATTGGTAAAAACATCTGATGTAATTAAGAATTTTTTTTTGACTATAAACACTGTTCATTTTCATGTGTTGCCGAAATCAATTCCCTTTTTATTTACCCCGTTAGCGATTAATGGCATAGATGAATATAAAAATCCTAAGAAAGCAATAAATTTCATATTTACTCCAGAGAAGCCTTGGTTCAAAATTTTCATCATGATTACTATTAATATTGTTGTTGCGAGGCAACCAAATTTTGCAACAACGGGTTGAAAATTAAATCATTTAATGGGGAAATTACATGACATTTACTATTTTCCATAATAATTTTTTTAAACTAAGCTTTTTAGAAGTAAGTTATAGCTTATCCTACTCCCTGTTACTGTAGCTATCTACAGTGAAAAAATCGGTCCAGTAGTTTGGTATATAGATTTATGTATATAGATTATAAACCATATTATTGTTTTCTGTATTTTTCATGTGTAATGACAGGGGTCAATCTAGAGAGAAATTAGGTCCGTTAAAGGACCCTTCACAAAATTCAGGCACTCAAAAAAGGACCCTTCACAAAATTCAGCAACTCAAAAAGGGATTCTTCACAAAATTCAGTCACTCAAAAATGTACCTTTCACAAAAATCCTACACTCAAAACTGACTCTTCACAGAAATCCTAGTTTACGGAGCGATTGTGAATATTTTTTGCCGTAACTATTTTTCACAAAATTAGGAATTACTTTTCACAAAATTCTGAACTATTTTTCACAAAATTCCGAAAACAGGACCTTGGTCAAATATCCTGGATTAACCCCTGAATGAGCTACTTTGCTTTTTTTCTTTAGTGAATAAACTAATACCATTGTTATATTATTCATACCCCGTTACTATTTCATTAGCATTTTCTCAACCATATATCAACATCTTCATCTCGCCCATCTTTAAAAAACACAACTCTGAAATCATTATGATTAGAATCACCCAATAAAACTTTTTATAACTTTCTTATTGCTCACAGGTCATGATATCAGTTTTAGAAAAAAAACATGTGCTGCTATGTTAAAAAAATATAAAAATTTTGAATTGGTATAGTGTGCCTATCTGTATAAGTTACTTGTTAATTTTCAAAGTAAAATAATCTAGAATAATTTATCTATGAAAACAGGTTCTACTTTTGATGGATTGGGTTATTATGTTAAGGATATGGAATATTCACCCATCATTGGGGGGTTTTCTGTTGTACTATCCAATGGTCAAGCTGCATTCATCACTGCATCAACTTTAAAATTTGAACCTCATGTGAGTTATTGCTACTACTATTATTATTTGCTTTACCAAAGCAGGAAATGTGTTTTTGTGGATGTTATTATCATAGTTTTTAGTTTCTGTTTGTAAAAAGTTACTTTTTGATGAATGCAAGTTACTGGTTTCAAAAATTTCTGATCAGATTTCAGAACTTCAGACGTGTTGGACAATGTTGATGTGTTACGTGTTTGACAATTTTAATGTGTGAAAATCTTTCAATTATATTCTTGAAGAATTATATTTCAAAAGATAAATATGATTACCTTTGCAGAGAAAGAAAAAGATACAATCAAATTAAAACAAATAATTTTCAAATTTATTGCACACACATATTTGTTTTAAGAAGGCTTCTTTAGCGATTGTTGATTAGCATCAAAATCTCGAACTTTTTGCTTTAAAGGGTGAGTACCTTGTAACCCATAGTCAGAATAATTTGATATGAATATGATGATTTTTGGTTTAACCTTTTGGATCCGGGCTGTTTTTTTGGAAATTTTTCTTTCGACCCAGGTAGTACGACAGTTGAACCACAGATTTCTTTTCCATTGAAAAGAGAAGGTATAAACTGTCGTACCAGACGTATGAAACTTTGAAAAAATCCTCGGCTCCAAAGGGTTCGAGTGAATACTTTCAACCCCGTCCTCTAAAGAAAAAAGACTTATGGTACAACATGTGTACCGCCCGGTTCCTAAAGGTTAAAGTGTCTCCCATACCCCAGCAAAAAAAACATTTCATTCGAATAGATTAATATTGACAATAGAACTTTTTTTTTTTTTTCAAATTTACCTTTCTTTTACAAGGCAAACTATTGTGAGCTGTGAAGTATATATTTGTGGAAAATCCAACCAAATTTCCTATGAGTTTACTGTTTTTATTTTACAAATGATCAGAAAACCGTCTGAGATTTTCTTGTTATATTTAGGCACAGAATTACACCTTTTGTTAAACAAGTCATTTTGCTCATCTGTCAAATACACCATCATTTTCTATGAATTTTGAAAATAAAGAAAACCTACTTGTTGTGCCTGTTTGATAAAAAAAATTTTGATTTTTAGAAAATAATGTTGACCCTTTTCTGTAATACTAAAACTTTCTGATTTCAAAAGAAATAACTGTACTCTACACAACAAAATAATGAAATAATTTTAGCATTCAACAAAGCATTTCTGTTCAAATTTTAACGATATAAAATATGATAAAACCTCAATACAATAATACTTTACTAACCCTGTATAATTTTCGCTTTAGTAGTAAGTGTTGTTATTTAGATTTATTTAAAATGTATTTTTTTTCTCCCTGAAGATAAAGATAAGATGCTGTAAATGACTTGTTTTATTTTTTGGTTTCTAATATTAATTTGTATCTTTAAAGACACAGAATGAAACTTGATATAATTATCATACAAGGATAATATGAAAGTTTTATAAGGTCAAATTGTAAAATATTGTTGAAGTACATGCACTCAAACTAAACAAGTGGGGAGGGAGGAAACTATAACATTTACATACCTATAAAACTTATTTTTTCTGAAAAATTCATGTTTCTTTTGTAAAAAAAGAAAGAAGGACTTTTAATTTCACTGTTAGATTAATCAATAAAGAAAATATTCAGTAAAACATTAATCATTTCGGAACAAAAAGCTTACAAAAATGTTAATAGCATTGATTTTATCACTTATATGAATGTACTTTTTTATTTTATGCATTTCATTATTTTGTCAACTACAAAAAATACTACCGTAATGATCATATTATCTTTTTTTTTTTAATTTTACAGCAAGTATTTGGTATCCTTTCTCAAGACGTCCAAAATGCCACTTGTACAGCTGTTAACCATAGATACCGCTTGATTTCATATGGATTGAAAAAGTGAGTCTAGAATATCAAAATATAAACTTCAAAAAATTGTTTGTATATAATCTTTACGTGTAGTAAATCTGGTTGTAGAATAAGAGTAAATTTTTTAGAGTAATGAGCTGTTTGTTCTAACAACTTTTGTGTCATTAGTTCTATGAAATTTATTGTAAATTATTCATCTAATAGTATGATAATTTTTGGCAAAACAAGTTTTTTCAACCAATTACACCTTATTAATATTCTAGAGGTGATTTTTGTGTATTTTAAGAAAAAAGTTTCTATCTTTAATTTCTTTCATTGTCTAGCAGTGATTACTCGGACATAGAATAAAAGTTAACTCTTTTTTTTTTCCCAAATTTTTGTTTCCCTTTTTGTCTCTTACTCTAACCATAAAGTATTTCATAGTTTATCTCTCTTAGTTCGAATTTTGTTCTTTGCTTTTCTACCATGTCAAGCAAAAGATCTACTATTTTATTATTGTTAAGTCATGGAAAATTGCCCTTTTGCTTGCGAAAGTGCAATTTTCAAAAACAGAACAAAACTTTATTTAATTAGCTGCATTATTGAATTAAAACTGCTTAGAACAAAAGGAATTCGTATAATAGGTGGCCCCCTGTACTGAATATTTTGCTGTTTAATTTTGTTTTCAAGCGTTTCTCCATCTCTTGCTTGTATTTCATCAAAAAGGGGTTAAAATATTGTGATATACATAAGTATATTTTTATATCTCTTTAGAAAATATATTCTTAAGCAATAAATGATTGAGGTAGTTTACATTGTTTTCTTTTTCAGTGCTCAAGGTGTTATTTTTTGTGTTGATGAAATTACTGGTGCTTTGCAATCTACACACCAATTGGTTTTATCGAGTAAAGATTTTCCTGGTAAGTTTTACTTGTCAATGGTAACATTAATTATGCGTCAAAATTTTATCCAATTCTAATAGTGATTATTAAAAATATTCCTGTTTTTGAATTAAAAGTATATTTTTCCATACGTTATCATCATACTCTAAAACTTTATTCTAATTAATTACTGATGAGAAAGATTAGTTGTCTAATTTTATGATTAGATTCTATGAAAGGGAATTTTATTTTAATGTCCTTTGATGGACAAACTGTGCAAAATGACCAGTCACAATTGGTGTTTTTGCGACAATTATCTTTTCCTTTTCTGTATTATAAAATATCGTTGAAATTTGGAATTATAGATTCTCAGCAGTTATTACAGAATTCCGTCATCAGTTAAAACTATATATGAGACCTAAAATTTGATTGCAATATTGATCAAAAAATCAGTATTTTAAAAGCACAGAATTTGAAATTATTGCATACATGTATTTTGTGTCAAAGAACGTAATTTTAATTGCAGAGAAAGTTTAATATTCCTGCAGCCAATAAAAGCAGGGAGATATGAAATCAATAAAAGCAGGGAGATATGAAATCAATAAAATTTATTCACTCAAGTATCCATTGTTTGTACTTGAGATTTTAGGAATAACCTGAAAGTGCTACTTATGTCCTGACATTTTTTTACTACAGTCAAGCCTGCTTATCTCGAAAACCTCTCTATGTTGAAATTTTTCAATTTTCCTGCTTTTACAGTATAAATTCAACATTTTTTCTCGCGTTTATCTCGAATGATTTTTCCCGAAAACTTCTAAATCTCGAATTTCCACTACTCTCATTTTTGAATTTCATCTTCAGCCACCTTTATAAATGGTATAACAGGGCGACAGAAATCATCTTCTGCACAATCATTCAGAGACTATGTTTGTACTTAAAGGTATGCATTCACTTGCTACCGATACAGTCTAAAACGTGAACTCACAACATGTTGTACAGTAAAATATTCAACAATATCAGTGCAAAACAATCTACTAAGTATTTGACTTTTTTTAATAGCTTATATTTTTTAATTTTACCGTAACCTCTGTGTCTCGAAACCACCGTATCTCGAATTTTTCTTCTGTCCCATGAAATTCGAGATAGACAGGTTTGACTGTGTTCAGCATAAACAGCATTAGAACAGGGTTTCCACAGTCCTTAAAAGTCCTTAGAAACTCCTTATTTTTCAGTTTTCAAAATAAGGGCCCTGAAAAGTACTTATTTTTGGCTCAAGGTCCTTAAAATTCCTTCCAAGCCCTTATTTTTTACTTTTGCTAACAATTTAATGATTTAAAATTGCTAGCAATATTGGAAAAATATTCTTTTCATTTCTCAAACATGACCTGAAAATATCTACTTATCACATCCGTTTGGTTTAACTAATTAAGAATAATTATTTTTTAGTCTTAGCTTTGAATTTTAATGATAAATGTTTTTGCAATATTTTTCTAAGGACAAAGGCTTGAAGTCCAAAGTGTGTTTATGTAACCGATAAAATGTATGTATATTTAATGCATACTTTCGAGGTCCTTAATTTAAAAAAAAAGTCCTTATTTCTTATTTTAAGGAAGGAGTGGGAACCCTGTAGAAGTTACTTTATTGTTCAAATCAGCGTGGATGTATAAGGCTTTCTGAAATAAGAAAAACACTCAAAAAGTGTACTTTAAGGGCCCTGCTCCACATTGACATAAAGCAGAAAAATAAAGCAGAAGCGTAAAATGGAGCAAATAGTGTTTCTATGGAAAGTACTCGGGTTTTCGGTTTCTGCCTTCAGTTTCGGTCGCATTTTACGCTGATGTGGAGCATGGCCCTAAGTCTTGATCTGTGTTTCGTTCACAGATGTTGCTGCAGCTGCGGGCGGAGTATCGAATCTCAAGTGGACCCCCGATGGTGGAGCCTTAGCAATGACTTGGGAGAAGGGGGGGTTAGCTTTATGGAGTGTTTTTGGTGCCCTTCTAATGTGTAGTCTGGGTTGGGATTATGGGTAAGTACACTTTCCAACTCAGAATATTATATTGATGCTTTACTACTGATCCAGCTATTTTGAAATTCTTTTCATTAATAGTGCTCCTGTTATGCGTTTTTCAAAGGGTGCGGCGCCCTGCCCTTCTTAGACCCGATGAAACGCACCCTGCCCCACCAGTAAAATTATTTTTATGCACCTTGCCTTTTTGCGGCGGGAGAGGGGGTTACTATGTCCGAAAGGAACTGGAAATCATGGGGTCAGCACTTTCGCTCCCAATCAAACAGGCGCTCCCCCCACCCCCCACACACACATTGCACCTGTTCCAAAAAGAGAATTTTTTCTCTTTTGTTCCATGTCCAAGTCCATTTAGTCTGTTGTCATCTGTGGTGCATTTCTTTTTTAATAGCAATATACATGATTTTTGAAAAGATTGCTCTCGCTATTCAAAAAACGGAAGTTGCCATGTGAGCATGCGTCAGCGAAATTATCGCTGTGTTGTGTCTAAGATCTGTTGCTTGGGAGTGATGATGTTTAGCATTTTCTAACTACAAGGAATTTTTTTAAGGAAAAAGAAATGAATAACAATAACAAAAAGAAGCTGTATATGCAGATGCATTTTGAAGTTTTTTGACTGCATTGCTTTTTTACTGTTCTAAATGAACTACAATCATTTAACTGAGCTTTATGACTTGTTTAATTTCTAACTATCAATGAAGTCTTCCCTATGTTTTTCTCACAATTGGACATGGCAATAAGTCTTTTGTCATTTTTTAATGGCTTGATAGATTTATTCATTGGTTACTATTTTGCATTTTAATGGGATTTTTTTTTCATTTGGCTGATCCTTTTAATGAAACATTAAAGTTATTGAATTTCAGTGATTATTTTCGAGAAATCTTCCGATTTTTTAGCCTACTTTCCCGTTAAAAATAAAAGAAAGACGAAAAAAGTATTAAAATTGGCTTAATGCATCTAAAAAATATCGCCAAGTCCAAAAAATATCGCCAAGTTAAAAAAAATATCGCCAAGTTCAAAAAATATCGCCAAGTTAAAAAAATAAAAAGGTAAAATGAATATCGAAAAATTAAAAATTTGAAAGTAGGGTATTGAGATGGGGAATTTGTGTGTCGGTCGGTCGGTCTGTCGGTCTGTCTGTCCCCCCCTAATAACTTTTGAATGAACATTCCGATTTGGACAAACTTTTTTTTGTTGGAAAGATCTCGGCGAGTACAGATCATTCCCATATTTGATTTTTCGATTTGAACAATTTTTGGTGCAACTTTGAGTCGTTCAAACAACCTGTCCCCCGATGCTATTTTTTTAGTTAACAGTCCGATTTGAACAAACTTTTTTTTGTTCGAAAGATCTTTTCAAGGATACTTCATTCCTGTATCTACATTTTCGATTTGAACAATTTTTCGTTCAACATTGAACCGTTCAAGCAACCTTTCCCCCCTAATAACTTTTGAATGAACATTCCGATTTGAACAAACTTTTTTTTGTTGGATAGATCTCGGCGATTACAACTCATTCCCATATTTGATTTT
The DNA here is from genome assembly GCA_038373865.1 of Uloborus plumipes. Classification (NCBI taxonomy): domain Eukaryota; kingdom Metazoa; phylum Arthropoda; class Arachnida; order Araneae; family Uloboridae; genus Uloborus; species Uloborus plumipes. Next base: position 17,484 of record JAXGGA010018183.1, read on the forward strand.
TCGATTTGAACAATTTTTGGTTCAACTTTGAACCGTTCAAGCAACCTTCCCCCCCCCCTAATAACTTTTGAATGAACATTCCGATTTGAACAAACTTTTTTTTGTTGGAAAGATTTCGGCGAGTACAACTCATTCCCATATTTGATTTTTCGATTTGAGCAATTTTTGGTTCAACATTGAACCGTTCAAGCAACCTTCCCCCCCCCCTAATAACTTTTGAATGAACATTCCGATTTAAACAAACTTTTTTTTGTTGGAAAGATTTCGGCGAGTACAACTCATTCCCATATTTGATTTTTCGATTTGAACACTTTTTGGTTCAACTTTGAACCGTTCAAACAACCTGTCCCGCGATGCTAACTTTTGAGTGAACAGTCCGATTTCAACAAACTTTTTTTTGTTCAAAAGATCTTATCAAGGATACTTCATTCCCGTATTTACATTTCCGATTTGAACAATTTTTCGTTCAACATTGAACCGCTCAAGCAAGCTGTCACCCCTAATAATTTTTGAGTGAACAGTCCGATTTAAATAAACTTTTTTTTTGTTCGAAGGATCTCAGCAAGGATACTTCATTACAGTATTTAAATTTTCAATTTGAACATTTTTTCGTTCAACATTGAACCGTTCAAGCAACCTTTCCCCACCTAATAACTTCTGAGTGAACCATCCGAATGGAATAAACTTTTTTTTGTTTGAAAGATCTTGGAGAGGTTCATTCCCTTATTTCGCTTTTTGGTTTGAACCATTTTTCGTTCAATATTGAACCGTTCAGAAAAAAATTTAACATTAGCGCCTACGGGGAATTTAAGTTGAATGTTGATCCTGGAACTTAAAGTCAGATTTCCTTCAAACTAACTTTGTAAAAAAATGGTTTTGATAAATAATGTTTGTAAAGTACTTTTCTGAATAATCTTCTGTGAGGACTCTGATTCCGACTCCGACTCCACAAACATGGCGGAAATGCAGACTCAGAAAAAAATGACTGACTGTGCAGACGATTTTTTGTTTATTTATTCATTTGTGTTATTTTATTTATTACTATTATTTTTTTTTTTGGCAGACGATTTTTTTTTGTAACAAAAGTGTTTCATTCACGAGGTCATTTTATTCTTTATTTATATTTAACAACTGGCAACGGTTCAAAAGTGAAAATCGAGACATTTTATCGACGGACGAGTTTTTTTTTCCTTTCTTTGATAAAATGTGTTTTGATGTACTTTGTACTTTTAATTTTTTTTTTTTTTTTTGAAAACGATTGAGAAATTTTTCTACGGAAGAACTGTAACAGTTACAGTCTTTAAAAAGTTCGACAAAACTTCATTTATTTATTTATTTACTTTTTATGTCTCTATTTCATCTGATGAGAGGGGTATATTTTGCTTTTAGAAATCAGCTTTAAGTGCTAAAAAGGTATGTTTGACTTAATGTTTAGTCTCAGATGATCAAGAGAATAATGTTCAGATGCTAGAATGCCGATGTCGATGTACGGGAAAGTAGGCTCGTTTAGTTCTTGACAGAACTTCTTGTTTTCATAAGTCTTCCGATTTTTTACTTGAAGAGGTTGGCAGGTGTGCAGATGGAACATTTTTAGAGAGCTCAGAACTTTTTGAAAAGAATATTGGTGGAAATTTGTTACCAAAAATACATTGTTGCAATTCTAAAACAAAAATTAATGGAGATTAAACTTTAAAAATATTAAAATTAAAAAAAAAAACTAAGTAATAGTAATACAACAATGTTTTTGTTGAAGTGATTTGAATGATAGTTAATCCAACTATTTTCAAAAGAAGACTACCAATCTCTTCCTTCCCCTTACGTGGGCGGATGAGTCCAATTTTAGATATATACGTGTTTTTCTTTTTCTTTTTTTTTTTTTGAAATTAAGGGTGGGAAATCCTAGAGTTGAAAGCTCAATTTCAAGCTGTCTTTTGTTATGTCAGGAGAAAAAGGGTAACTAATGGGGGCACCTTAATTATAATAATTATTATTATTATTATTATTTTTAAAACAGCTATTTTTTAAATTTGAAGGCCAGCTTTGAAGATATATTAACAAAAGCATTCACTGTGAACAAAATTTATTATTAAAAATATTCTTAATTCCTATTGCATTATTTAACTGAAATGATCTTACCACTTTTGTGATAATTTAGTGCTCTGTTTACATGTGCTTTTTTAATTCAAATGGTTTGAAAATATTGTAGTACTCAATTTCATGATTGTATTTATTGCCGAAGATACTTCATATAACTCTCATTTTGTTTTCATAGATCAGCTGATGTCATGAAGAATGTATTAAATTTTTTATCTTTGGTATGTTTCTCCATTAATTTATTGAACTTTTTCTTTAGAAATAATTTCAGAATGGAAACCTAAAATCAATTTTAACAGAATTTTTGCTAAATTTGCACATTAACTGATAAGTAATTCATTGCAAGGAAAACATTCTAAAATGTCTCAGTAATTTCTAATAACAAAATTAGTAAATGCAAACTTTTTGTTCATTTACTTTGTAATATTTATGTTTTTCATCAGTTCTCAAATATTAAATTTGATGTAGCTATGTTAAAAATTATTATGGTATATACTTGAGGTGATATTAACACTCATTTTCATATCGCACTTCAGTCTGAATTATATGTATAAAACTAAATCATTGATGTTTTCATGAAATCTTAAACTTGTAATAGTAATACAATTATAGTGCTTACTCTCTAATGGTTAGTAACTTCAGTGTATTTCATTTCTTGTAAATAAAGGAATGGGGACCTGAAGGGTATCATCTTTGGACTGTTGCAGAAAAATCCAGCATTAATGAAAAAGAGCAGCAGCCCAATGTAAAGAGGAAAAAAATCAGTCTTTCATTGTTCCAATTTGCAAAAAGTGCTTTGACTGTAAATCCTGGAATGGTATGTAAAACATTGTTTTACTCATTATTACGGAAAATGCAAGCTCTAAGATTAAATTTGAAGTTTCAATTTTTATTTCATGTGCAAATCAAACAATATTTAGCAAAAATAAGACAAGCCAAAATATTTCATTGTAAATAAAAATTTCTGTCCCAAAAGTGTTATATTAAAAGGACAGAGCTGGAGAAATTCCATAGTTGCTAGTAGTAACAATTTCAGTAGTAGTCTCTTTTTTGTGCTCAGTTGGCAAAATGATAGTTTAAAAGCTATATTGAAGTTAATAATCCTAAATATATGAATTTATTTGATTATATGATTTTAATACATTAGCTCATAAAAGCTGCTTCCTGATTTTAGTTGAGAAAATTTTATTAATTACTTAAGCCTTTTGTACTCTTTGAAGTAATTAATTATTATTATTTTTTTTTTTTTTTTTTTTTTTTTTTTGAATTGATTACTGGACTGCTGTTGGCAAATGATCTTTTAATTGCCTTTTTTCTCAGTGAGTAGCCAGTGGCTACCTATAATTTTCTAATTATTTTTTTTTTGTCATCATCTTTTATTCTTCCTTTGAAAATATTGTCCTGAATTTTTTTTATCATTGGAACAGTACTGCTTTACAAAAGATTTAGTATTTACTATTGCCCATGTCGCATATTGAAGAAGGATTGCAATTGAGTAATAACTAATCATTGGATTTACTTTTGAAGCAATGAAAGCAAATGTTTGATATCCAGTTTTATTTAAAAAAAAAAAGAAATTTGTATAAAAATAATGTAATTATAATTTCATTTCACATGTCAATTAGTACAATTTGTCTTTTTGCATTCTTTTGATAACTAGTTGGGTGATTTTGTCTCAGCTTGATCAAACAAGATCTCTCAGTATTTAAGAAGATAGTTTTTAAAAAGAGAAAAAAAAGAAAACGAAACTTGCACAGAAGGGTGGGGAGGAAAAATGCTTTAATGCTGGAGATGTTTATCTTGTTTTTATATTTATTTCCCTCTAAAAAATAAAATTAATTAACCTATAGATGTATGTGTGTGTTGTCATCTCTTCAAAACCTTTTTTGGATTAAATAGTTAGATTACTAACAGAAGTAAAACTTAAGGTTCTGATTCCAAACTTCCCAAAATTACTGTTCATTATTTTGTATGATATAAATATATGAAGGCATACAATATGGTAATTTTGTGCCAAAGTATACTTTTATCCTCAACATTTACTTTTTAGACTGGTAGAGAGCATGTTTTCCTGCAAGCTGAAGACAGGCTGTATGTTAGTGCAGGCGCTGACATCATTCATAACAAGCCAGCAACTTTTGATCGGAAGCAAGAGCAAGAAATTCCCCCTGCAACTCTGGGCCTCTCTAGAGAGCAAATGTTAGCGGGAAATAAGCAGTGGATAATTATTCCTGTATGTAATACTTTAATTGTTATTTATTAGTACTTGTTTGTATTTATTTTTTCAGTGTCATACCTGGTATCTGTGTTACTAAAAAAGTTAATTGTTGGAGTGGTATGTCAGGGATTTGAAAGTATAATCTTTGCCGTTTGCTCTTCTTTCATTTCATTCAATAACTTTTACATAAGTAAAAATAATGCAAACTGAATTTAGTTGTTAAAATTTTTCAAAAATTCAACTATGTTTTCTAGCATAAAAAAATCAGGAATTTCAAATAATTAGAAATATTTGCCATTTTGCAAACAGACCTAGAAAATTGTGCCATAACTACATTGGTATTATTCTAAAAGTTATTAACTTTCATCCCGAACATCTCTCAAACATTTTACCATCCAAGAATATTGTAAAAGCACTTATTTTTGGAAGGCTTTTATTGTAGCAATTTTTGAAAGCCAATCATTACAAAGATGTCCGCATTCTGAAAAAAAAAATTATGTCATCATTTTTATTGTTAATTTGAAATTCGCAGTCACCAATAACTTCACTTTAGCGAAAATTACGCCTCCGGAGAAAATAATTGTTTTCACAGTACATAATAGTTTATAAAAAATTGCAATATTAATTTCTGGTATCTGTTCATCATCTTTTGTTGTGTTTCTTATGTAGTTATTTTTATGGAGTCGGGTCATTCCGACGAAAATGGTACAAATCATGTCCGAGACTTTAGAATTTTTAAAATCAATTTTAATAACAACCACCCACATTGAATTTTGTGCCATCAAGTATCAATTGATTAGGCATAATCCATTTAGAAATGACTCAAAAAAAAATCTTTGTCAGAAGTAGGAGAAAATGACGTG
>JAXGGA010018184.1:0-22653 GCA_038373865.1 Uloborus plumipes
TGTTTGAAGCAATTCAGGGGGAATAGAGGGTTTATTTCTCCTCATTGTTCCAATCATAGTCACATTCCTTTTCAATAACAGCTGTCCCAGCGTGTAGGAGGAAAAAAAGTTGTCGCACGTTACATTATGTTCTTTGAGACCATAAGATAAATCAAGCACCACTCTAAGACCCTGATTTTTCTCACGAGGTTGGTTTGTTGGCTTTCCAAGATATGGTTGTATATTCCATGCGTAGCTGGTTTCATTATCACACAAAACCCAAAACTTAATTCTAGGGATGGACCGGATATCCGGTAACTATCCGGTATCCGACCTATCCGGCTGATATTTTAAGTATCCGGTATTTCCGGATATCGGATCCGGCTCACTGCCCCGGATAGATATCCGGAAGATTTTTGAAGGATATCCGGCAAAGTATCCGGTATTGATGTGGAAGATATCCGGGATTGATGTGAGGGTTATCCGGTATGATGTGAGGACGTAATTGAATATTTTCTTTTTTACAAAAATCACAGTTAAAAAATTCATTGTTTGATAAACCTTTTAGATGATGTAATTACATTTCATCTTTCCTTTTTACCAATTTTTGCTTCTAAATCAGAAATTATATCTTATTTCTTCGACTTTATACTGGACAGGGAAGCATTCTGCATATTTGATTTTTCAATTTCCAGATAAAGTATGATTGTCTTCAGCTTTTCAAAAATATTTTAGTTAAAATATTTAGAAAGAAAAAGCTACAAACCTTCAAGGATTAACGTGCGACAAAAGGTTGAAAAAAACTTACGATCATATCGTTAGTTCATAAAAATTAATCGCAGTAGCTTTTAATATAAATTCTCAGATTATTTTATTTATTGAATTCTTTTATTTTTAGTTTTTGTACTTCTAACAAAAATTGCGATCTATTAACACCCAATGATGTTGTAATTAGATATTTTTTACTTTGCCACTATTATTGCTTTATTATAATTGAAAATAACATGCAATAAATAACCTATCTAACATTGGCCGGTCATTTCAGCGAAAATGTTACAAATCAGTCCCGATTCTTCAGAATTTTGGTAATTAATTTTAATATTTACCACCAATTAATTGTATTTTTTAATTTGTTCTCCATCTAATTGTGTGTAACCAAGTATTACTTATTTAGGCATAAGCTATTTATAAAGGACTCAAAAAAAAAAAAATATATTTGGCAAAAGAAAGAAAAAATGATCTGCCCGAGCTTTAAATTGCTAGGACTTAAAATGCAATTTCAGATTAAGCTGAAATGCAACAACAAAATCATTTGCAATGCACAGCACAAAAAATTCTTCTGACACCCTTTCTGCTGATTTTTTATGTTTCAAACTGTCCACTCTGTTACAAGCCTTTCAGAAATAAAATAAGCAATTGCATTCAATGTGATATTTTTTTAAAGAAGTACAAGTAATGTATCTGCTGTGATTACTTCGATACATTGAATTATATGGTCAGCAACTAAGATAAGCCTAAAATTCTTTGCTGATGATAGTTAATTTCCACTGTGGGATGTCCACTCTGTTACAGTCGCATTAATGGTGCAAAAAATATTTTTTCTTGAAATTGCAGACAGAATTAGTTTTAGGATGTTTAGTCCATTTTATACTTGTTCTGTAATTAACTTTTCTTTGCGATTAGAAATATATTTTTCAAACCTCATTTGTCTCCTCTGTTACACAAAGTGGTCAAACTATTCAAAATCCTTAATAAATGACTCATATACAAGCCATTTACACTTTATTATGCACAAATAAACAGAGAATAATTTTTAAAACAACGATTAGTTGGCGAAAATTACTTCATTTGATAAACTTAACTCGACAATTTCAGACATGATTTGTACCATTTTGGCTGGAATAACCCATAAATATAATATTTGCATCCAAGAATATCTTTCTTTTTTCAAAATGAAGTTGAATTTCGAGGTAATTGTTTAAGAATTAGTTTATTAATTTGTTTTTAAAAAAGTGAATGTGTTTAGCATGACTCTTAATGTATTTAAAATGATAATTTGCTACTTTTAAGAATGTGTATCTTAATTTTTTGGAACTAAAGTAAAATTTCATGTTGATTAAGTATAAGTTCACTCATTTGATTTTTAAAAAGTGAACAACTTTAGCGTAACTCTTAAAAATATATTTAAGCTGCTGATTTGAATCTTCAGAAAATATGTACAGTCGAGTCTCCATATAACGAAGTCGCAAGGGACCATTGAAAAGGTTCGTTATATAGAAACTTCGCTATAAAGGAAATAGTAAATTTTTATGCTTAATTTTTCAATAGGGGCTATACATGTGTAAGTAGTACATTAGGTTAATTCTCACTTTACTATTTTTAGAAAAAATACATTTTAGCAAGAAATAAATACTGTGCATATTTTGAAGTTACAAATGTAACGCATTGAATGAATTAAGAAATAAAACTAATTAAATTAATTTATTAACCTATTAAATTGTATCAGGAATGCTACTCGCATCTGTAGTATAATTGGTGAATTTTTGCAAATTTTTACATTAATAAATTAAAAGAATCGAACCTGAACTTGGTCGACGACACTAGTTTTACTTTGAAAATAGTCCGTGATTTTTTGCTGCACTTCGGAAACACTTTGCTCATAAAATTCTTCACATGTGTGAAGTGATTCTTCGCAAAGTAAGCCTTCACAAAAGCAGTAGCAGAAAGACTTCTATTTTCCCGAACATTGACACTTTCTCCCATAAAAACTTCGCAATAGAGAAATTGGGCCATTTAATATTCGTTAAAGGGAGACAAATTTACCTGCTTTTTTACTGAAACTTTCTGTGTCACAGAAAATGCTTCGTTATATAGAGAACTTCGCTAAATAGAGTGTTCGTTATATGGAGACTCGACTGTACCTTTGTTTTTTGGAGTATATAAAATTTTTAATTGATTATTTGAGTATAAGTTTATTATTGTTATTATTATTTAACACACTGGTCCTGTTTTAATATTTTCTTCTTTAACTTGTATGTTAGAAAAATTACATACGTATTATTCTTTAAAAAAAAGAATTTTAAAGCAAAATTTTGTTTTATATTATTGCAAAATTAGAAATAAGAGAATGTGTTACTTTGTAATGAAGTTTAAATTCATAAAATTTTGATAAAATGTGTATTAATTCGAAAAAAAAAACCGTTTATCTGAGCTTAGTTTTTATTTTCTTTTTTCTTTATTTTTTTGTAAATTAATTATCGGTATATAATATTGGTGAAATGTTTAATAACTGTATCATTTACGTAGAAACTTATTGAAATCATATTGAAACAGAAAAGCTTTAAAATTTAAAATAAGAATAATTAAAAGGTTAAACTTTGAGTACATACATAAAAATTTAATTCTATTTTTAAAGCTTTGTATCTTTTAATAAAAATACATTTAATAAAAATACGGCACAATTCTGGATATCCGGTATCCGGCTTGAGATGAGCCACCGGTTATCCGATATCCGGTATCCGGCAAAATCACTATCCGGTCCATCCCTACTTAATTCCATACTTGGCTGGTTTCTTGGGCATGTATTGCCGGAATGGACAGTTTCCTCTGAATCAACCAATTGTTCATCAACAGTAACATATGCACTGGGGTTAAAAAGTTTTGGTAGTATCTCAACCCATATATCCCACAACGCACAAATAGCTGCCAATTTATCAGTTTGTCTCCTATTAGAGCGTGTTTCCCGATCATCAAATCTCAAACTTTTTGATATATATGAGAATCTTTGTAAGCTCATTGTTGCTATAAAAATAGGTCTGCCATTTTCTGCACTCCATAGACTTTCTGTGCTTTCATTGCAAGATTTGAAAACTCTAGCAAGTAAAAGTAAACCTATATAAGCACTAAGTTCAATACTGTCCATTTCTTTCCATTTATCTTCAAACACGCGTCTTCCTTCTGTATTTGTATTGCTGATGATAATATTTTCAATACCTTTGTAATAAATAGTCGAAAAGCAGACAATTTGTCTTGAATTCTTGAAGTAGCATATCTAGTTGGTCTTGGGGTAAGGTTCAAAATATCCTTTGATGTACGTTTACGCGCTTGTGATGGAGGGTTTCTCTGATACTGAATAGACCCATCTTTTGACAAATATGTGCAGTCTGACAACTCATTTTCAGTTTCATCATCTTCTGACGATGAGTCAGAATCTTCTGAAATGTGATCTTCTAATTCTGATGCAATTTCGTCTTCATCTGAAACCGCCTGTAGCAAGTCTCGAATTTCTTGCTCAGATAAAGGGCGATTCAATTTCAAATGTCCATCTGAATAAAGCTTATGAATACCAATAGTAAGTAGAAAATATTTATGAACGCAAAAATTATGGCTCGACTTCAACTCTGAAACAACTTTCAAATGAGAAAGGGAAGTTCCCTCAAAAAAGAAAACTAAATCTTTTATTGGTTATGACGTTGTGTGCGAACAGAATCATATGCGCGGGGGAAGCGGCGGAGAGAGGGGGTAAAAGGGAATTCCCCTCAGATAGGCATAATTGCAGAGTTTGCAGTTCTATGAAAGTTAACCTTGAAACATTTTCACTGGTACTGATTTCAATTCATAGAAAGGAAGAAATGGTATTCAGAAAGAAAAAAAAGAAGAAAAAAAATGAATGAAAGAAAAACAGAAGATAACCATTAAAAAATATTTAAAAAACGTACAAAAACAATGAACAAATGTTTTATTTATTGTTTCATAAATTATGCATAAAATAAACAAGCATAAAATGATTTTGTTTCTCTGATACATGCTTTTTAATCATATGGGTCCAAAAGGACCCGAACACAGTATTAGTAAACTTTTTTTTGACAAGTAGGGTTATACTTCAATCAAAACAAAAAAAAAATATGTGTGTAATATAACATGAAAATGAACACATTCATGAAGTTACAACGTTATACCAACGTTACTCGAAAATTTATAAGCAAATGAAATCTGTTTTGGGTCGAAAAGGACCCGAACACAGTAACAGGGTGAAAGCTGTAAAATGCATGGTAATAAACTGTAATATTAGCAATTTTAGTTTCGTACCGCAAAATCAGAAATTTTACAGTTTATTGCTATAAAATGACAAACACTTTTACAGTCTATTACTATAAAATTAGCTCTAAAATACTGTAAAAACAATATTCATTTTTTACAGTGTAATGTTACCATAATGTTACAAATGCCTTAAAAAAATTATAAAGGTTTAATATCTAAATATTCAATACCAGTTACTTTGGTTGCATATCTTCCTGATGCTCTGAGTAGAGTAGAGGAAGGTCACACAGCGTGGTTTTTTGTTCTTTTTCGATGAAATTGCATCGTGTCCCAAGTAGCACACTTCGTTTTTTAAAGGTTGTAAAATGGTTATTAACGTTGTGACAACCGCTTAAAAACGTTTATAAAACATTTAATGGTTATTTGTGCTACCTGGGGTTTTCATACTTTGCCCCCCACACCAAGAAAAACTTGAAGTGACGGGCCTGCTGAGCAAGCCAATCATCCGTAATTAAACCAGTACGATATTAACTAGCCATTGATCAGTTGATAGTTCCGTTTAAAAATCCATCCGTATAAAGATACCGTAATAGTTCCGTTAAAAAGCCATTTTTTAAGGCTTTATTTTTTGTAATGTAAGTAAGAGGATATTTAAGGCTACAGGGCAGTTCCCTTTTGAGGAAAGATTTCTTCATTTTTATCGCTAAAAAGTTTTTTTATTAACCCAAGGGTGTCATTTTGTGATGTGACTCCTCAAGTCCCCCTCCCAGATTTTTTTTCTTGCGTTTAAACATTTTCTTCTTTACAACGAAGCATATCTTTACTACTGAATTCCTGATTGTCATTTATATGGTCATAAAAGCATGGAGTTAACTTCTTCTCTGGTTCTAAAAATGAAAACGATCATAAACTGGTAAAGGGTCAGAAATGATGTACTTCAAACATCCCATATGAACTGATATCTGTAAGTTTTTCCAGTAAAAAAAATCATAAGATCCAGTGTATCATCGGGGGTCATTGTTTGAAAAAGTAAAAAGATATATGCATGTATATACACTGGCGGAAAAAAATCCCAACACCAAGAAAGACTTGTGTTAGATAAACGAAATTTGGTAGGCGTGTTTATACAACTGAAAGATGACATCGATTGAAATTTCGTGTTCCGCGCATAAGTGTGGCGCAGCTGGCGTCACTCAGAACATGCAAATAAGGCTTGTTTTAAAAGCGTGTTGTGAAGCTAGTGCGTATTATTTTTCTGTAAAATTTGACGAATTGCATTCATGTTAGCCAGGAATACCTTTAAAAAGACGAAGAAGCCATTATCAACAGCTCACCGAGTTTAAACGAGGTCGTACAATTTGGCTACGAGAAGGTGGATTTTCATTTCGCGATATTGCAGAAAGACTTGGGTGGGAATGTTTCCACCATGCATGATTATTGGAAGCTATGGGCAAGGGATGGTACTACCTCAAGAAGATCAAATTCCGAGCTACCACGTGGCACGACTGAGAAGGAAGATCGCCGAATCTTGCGTACGGCTGTGGCGCATTGTACTGCATCTGCGGCTGACATTCAAGCTGCAGTTGGTACCGTCGTGACCCAAGGAACGGTAAGAAAATGTTTACTTCAAGGACAGCTCCGAGCCAGGCAGCCTGTAGTCGCTATTCCATTGACTGTAAACCATTGCCGTTTCCAACGGCAGTGGTGCCAATACAGAGCTCACTGTAGGTCGGAGTGAAGATCTGTTGTAATTGTTGATTAAAACAGATTCTGCTTTAGTGCTAGTTGTGGCTGTATATTGGTCAGAAGGAGGCTACGGGACCGCCTGCATCCAAGCGGTCTACGGCCTAGACACACGGGACCCACACCTGAAGTCATGGTCTCTGGGGCAATTTCCTACGACATCAGGGCACTCTTGTGGTTATCCCAAACTCACTGACTAAAAAATTTGTCGTCAGTCTGGTAATTTAGCCAGTAGTACAGCCCTTCATGAGTAGCATTCAAGGGGAATTTTTCCAACATTATAACGCTCGCCCTCACATCGCTGCTGTAACGCAATGTGCTCTACAGAGTGCTGACATGTTACCATGACCTGCAAAATCACCAGGTCTGTCTCCAATTGATAACGTATGGGATATCATGGGATGGCACTTCGAGCATCATCCACAGTCAGCAATGACGGTCCTAGTATTGACACAGCAAGTGCAACAAGCATGGAACTCCATACCACAAAGTGACATTCGGCACCTGTATGACATAATGCATGCACGCTTGCAGGCTTGCCTTCAAAATTCTGGAGGTTACACCCTCTATTAAATTAACATAATTTCACATTTGCACAGCATTTTCTTGAGCTTAAATTAGCCAGTGATCTTGTACATTTAATCATTTAAACATGTTAACTAGACAATTGCATTACCCAAATTTCATTACTCTACGGCAATTTTTTCTTGGTGTTGGGATTTTTTTTCCGCCAGTGTATATATATTTTTAATTGTACACCATTTTGGTGAGGTAAAATATATGTTATGCGGCAGAGTAATTTAAAATGATCCTTTATAGATTCAACGATGTGTGTAGATTCCTAAAAAAATGAAATGATTTTGTATGTTTTTTTTTTTTTTTTGACAATTTTAAATTTAATGGAAGAGTGCAAAATAAAGATCTTGTTCCTAAATTGGGTTAAATCCTTTCTCTTTTCATTCTTGAAATAAGAGATTTTCTATTATAAGATTTATTACTCAGTTTAATTAAAACATATTTTTTTTTCGGAGAGTAATGGTTGATATTAGAACTAATGCATGTGGTTGCTAAAATCCAAACTAGATAGTTATTTCGATACAAAAAAAAAAAAATAATAATAATAAGAAGAATACAAAAAAAACATAAACCAACTGTTTTTGGAACAAACCTGCATGACTTGGGCCTTTCTGACTAAAACAAATAACAAATTGAAATAACTTAATTTTAGTTCAAAGCAATCGACTTTTTTGCTATGTAAATACAGCATAAGTTTTAGACGTACAATTTTGGAAAGTAGTACCACAAATATTTGTTTAAAATTTATATTTCTTCATCTCATTATTATAAAATAGGGAGATTTTCAAAGTGCTTTAATGAAAGAAATATCAGTAAATGTAAAATTAATATGAACAGGGATATGCTTTTTTGCTCTTAAATAAGTATTACATTTTCTCTCGTGTTAACCCTAGATTTATCTTCGCAAGATTGCTTCTAAAAGTAGGGTAAAGTGGGGTAATTGCGTACTTGGGGCAAATGTGTACTCATTTAAAAAAAGGAGGAAAAACTGAAGCTAGCTGCTATCTAGTGGCGTCATTTGGAAACCTGTAGTTCAGGGATCATTTCTCAGATGGCTGTACCTATGTCCAGATAATAAGGCTTTGTCAATCTGCCTCTATTTTGTCAGGTGTTTTTTTTTCGTTATGAATCACATTTCGTGGACTTTTGTTTACAGTGCTGCAGGATCACCATTTTCAGCTAGATTTGATTAGTTCTTGGATAAATCACTTGAAGGTAAGTTGTTTTCTTCATTAATGGCTGCAGATTAGTTAAATTAATGTTTACCTGTACATAATGTGGGGTATACATTTAACCCGGTTTGTTTCCAGTCACGGGGTAAATGTGTATTTTCTCCTGGGGAAAATGTGTACTACAGTACACATTTACCACAAGCAAAATTTACATAGAATACACATTCACCCACTCCTTATTAGACTTTTACAATCTTATTAGGGCTTATATTTTTGTTCCCAAATGTTTGATTGACCTCCTCACAATAAATTAATTGAAAAAAAAGGAGAAAACACTTTCGCTTACCCTCACTCAGAAGATATTAGCGAAATCGATGGCAATGCTATTGTCACCAAGCTTCCAGAACCATCTGTTGGAAGAAGAGGTGTTTTGATATTCCCAGTTAAATTTTCCTTCTACAACATGGGTTAGCAGAGTTGCTGGAGGTCTCACTCAAATTTTCTATTCTCATTTAAGCCAGGACTTGCCACTATAATTCCTTTTTTTTTACCTTCCAAGATGCAAATTTTGACATGTTCTTTTCAATTTTGCTATTAAAGACATTTGTTACCCTTTACTCCTATGCTTTGTACTTTGTTTTCACCTTTGTAAACTGTGCCAATTAAGAGAGGACAGAAGGTGGGCAACAAAAAAACTGCATAGCTTCCGCTGGAATATTCGGAAATAAAAAAATCATATACAGAATTTTTTGTCCTTAACTGCTCTTTTGTACTTATTTGGCCCAACAGCAAAACAACTGAATTGTATAGGATTTTCATGCGGCGTACACATTTGCCCCAACTTGTGGGGCAAATGTGTACTTCGGAGGTGGTTTTAAAAACATAGCAATACAACCATGAAAAAAATAGTTTTATAAAAATTCTTTGGGTGATTTGTAATCTAGAGAAACGCCGCTAAAAGATGATATGAAAAAAATAAAATTCTGAATAACCCTCTCCCCACCAGAGACTGAAGAAGTTGAATTTCGTCAAAACAGGTTCACAATTACCCCACTTCACCCTAATAACATTCGTAAAATTTGTTCATTCAATAAGCCTCAAGTATTTTCAAAACAGAATTATTCGTTTCATTAAAAACAAATATTTATTTTAGGTTTTGCTCCAGAACTGGGACAAGAGAAAATTCCTTTTACGTGCGTTACACTGGAGACTAACCACGTGAACTTAAGTCATAAAAGTAATTGGTTCATTTCGACAGGTCATTTTTGCACAAAACCTATTTGTGACTTAATTATTTATGCAAAAAATGTGAGTTTCACTGTTTTTAATAACTTCATTTGGAAAATCTTATTATTGAAAACACGTTTTTAGATACGTGCTGCTATGTTTTCATGAAAAAGTTAAATTATTAAAATTTTGACATCGACTTTTCGAAACGAGTTCGTCAAATAGTGCATTGGACTATAAGAAAGGTGGGGGAGTTGATAATTAAAAAAAAGCTACATTATTCAAATTATCGTTTCTATGTATATGAAACCATTGCAGAAACATGTGAATGAATAAATAGTTTAGCCCTAACTATTCACAGAATAGCTAATTCTACTTTAGATGTTATAAATGATGCTTCTAAGCTATTCAAGTCCTCTTGGTTATCTGTTGTTCCGACAACCATCCATCTCCCACGAACCCCCATACTTCAACGAGCCCCATCTACACATCGTACCCCAATAACTTAGGGTAGTATTGGCCCGTTGCAATCGGCAAAGTCGGTGCCACAGCAAGCAAATGTGATTACGTATCCTGTTCTATACATCGATCTATGGGAATTCGAATGCCTGGCTTGTCAACAGATGGGCCGGAAGATATGGAACAACGTATATATTGGACGATTAATAGAAAGCCGAGGGCCGTATGCGTTATATACTTTATTGAATGTAACGCATCCGGGAATAGTAAGAGGAAGACAGACAAGGCAGCTAGCTCTATAAGTAATGAAATTTGGGACTAGGAACAATAAGATATAAATGCTGGATCACATTTGGAGATTTATGGAGTCAGCTCTTAGAAAACAGATTTTTAATTAACTATTATCTTAACCAAACAACTGTTTAGCTTTTTTAAGTTATTATTTAAAGTATTTCAATTGCTATTGCAAAATTTCGGTACGTTGGAATATTCAAACAAAGTTAATCCGTTTTACCAGGAAACATGAATCAGTGTAATAATGATTTAAATAATAATAATAATAATGAGTAGCAAATCAAAAGAGCGTTGTAAGACATGTTTCTGGACACATAAATGGTTTGGCCCTCAGAGCCCCGTTATCAAGCTATGATGTCTTAAAGTCGACCCAAAGTTTAAGAGAAGTCGCCAAAATGAAATTCAGTGAGTAATGGCAGACATATTTATCATTATTTGTTGATGGAAGTCCTGTACATACAGACGGTGGATTGCGTGATCAATTTTTCACCAATTCATTGAATTTCGCGCTTTGTGTTTGGGGGGGGGGGGGGCTTTGCATAACTTTCAGACCTTCAATCTCGATAAAGGGCGGACAAGGGCAAATAATTTTTGTGTCAAAAACGTATCTTGAGATGATTTTTATATTGCTACATGTTTCAACTTTTTTAACTTTTCACTCTTCTTATGGTTGCTTGGTTTGACTTCTTTTTGATTTAAAGAACTTTTAAGAATGCTTTGTGTTTTATACCTTACAATTTCTTCAAAGAACTGGTGTGTAATTTTAATCCTTTATCCCCTGGCGGTACTAAAATGTACCGCTTATACATTAATTTAGTATTATGAGTCCTAAATGGCTGGAATTATGCTGGTACTTGAAAGTAGCGTTCCTTGTACTGTGCTCAGAGGCCGATAGATGGTGTTTTGATGACTGAATGCAGTTTTTTCATCAACATTAACAAAACATTGCACATTAAATATTAAATTCTACGTAAATTTATTAAAGATTTTTCCATCCCGAGGCAATTTGCATTGAAAAAAATATTGTCACATGGGCTGAAATCATTTTTGTAACCAAAAATGACGCATACTTAATGAAGCACTAGTTTTATTTTAAGATTGATCTTTTTAAATTTATAAATACATAATTTTTGAGAGTATCAAATTAAGCTATTAAGTGATGTATCTACGCTTTCGGTTTCAAAAGCCGAATGTGTAGCATTGTCCCTAGAATTTTCAATTAATTGAATTATCATTTAAATTTAAACTCAGAGCTGCATACAATTTTTCAGAAATTAATTTGTACTTATTCTGTTACAAAAATAAGCAAAGACATTAGAAAATAAAATTAGAATACCTTTATAACTAACTTTCCCATCATTCTAAGTCAACTGCTTTTTAAATATATCAATTGCATTTCATACTTACAGGAATATTTATCAGAATCTGTTTGTGGGCAACAGAGTCAAATTTAAACACGATTCAGCGGAATTACATTAATTGTCTTGACATTTTGAAACATGCAATGAAATAAACTCAAATACTTAAAATAATTTGAATAAAACATTTCCCAAACACACAGTCCTAAATACGACGGACGTCAATTATCTATATTCTCTGCATCTGGAAATGAAAAAGAGAATTCGCTCTAAACTGTTCTTAATCCCATGATTTATTTCTGTATCGCAAACAAGAAAACCAAGCAGAGAACACAAACGAGATGCTCTGTACTTCTGTTCTGTATCAAGAACAGCATCGACTCCCTCTGCAAATTGCATTACGAGGGCTGCATTATAAAAATAAGTGTAGTTTTTCCCTGCTTGCCTCGGAGTACGAGGCAATAATTTATACCTTTCGAAGAGGCATTAAGCGATATGAAACGGAGAAAATGGAAGGGAATTTCCGCTGCTGCAGTTTTTAAAGCAAACGCGGCCGTAAACTGTTACGGCGGCTTCATTTTATTCCTTTTAACTCATTTTTCACGGATTTGCCGAGTACTTTCTTTATGGGTGCTTTCAGAAAATTTGCGTAAAATAAAGTGATACCGATATACGGCTTGTGTTCTTGGTAAATTTTCTTTTCTATTTCAAAATTATCTGTAACAAGAAATGAAATTTATTGCTTTCTATTTAATGTGTGTAGTTCAGGCTCCATTGTCGAACTTTGACTACGCATTAGGACCATTTAAACTATTTTTTTGACCAAACAAAAGTAGCAGAATACATGAATGCTGTACTAATACAGAAACGCATGCTATGTTATAATTTTCAAAATTGAAAACAACACGGGAACACAAATATCCATTATCTTAACCATATTACTCGTACATCGACTTATTTCAAAATACATACCGTTTTATCCCTACCTCAGAAGAAGTTTTAAAACTTGCAACTTGAAAATACATTATTCAAGGAAATATTTTTAGTATAATTGAATTTAAACCAAATATTTTTGCATACAAAAATTTTGAATGTCAAGAAAAAGTTCATTTTTCACACACCGATTTTATCAGTATTTGAAGTAGTAAAGAGTACGGCTGGTAAATATTTATATATAGCAGTAGGACGAGAACTCAAACTTTAATATATGAAAAAGGTATTTTTATGGCTTTAGATTAAGAGCCAGTTTTTGTTTTCAGACAGTCAGCCTCAGATAGTTTAAACTTTTCATCTTGGTTTAGTTTCATCTTTTTAGTGCGCATTCTTTACAAAAAAAAAAGATATAATTTTTCTTTTTATCCAAAAATAATAAATAAGTAATATAAATAACTAAATATAAAAAAATAAATAAAGGAATAAACATACAGTTTACAGTAATAAAAGGAAGAAGTCATATATATATATAAAAAAATTCTCAAAAATAAGAAAGGTCCAAGTTGAAAGTTTGTTTTAAAGAAACTATACTATTAACAAAATCTAGTGCTCAAAGAAACCACCGTGATACTGATAAGTATCTGATGTTCTTCTTCATGCATACAAACTGCAATTGGATATTAATGATATATTGTGACATGAATGTCATAGGTTATTTGAAACAGTCTAAAAATCTAGACCTTTTTATGCAACATTCATCTTAAAAAAGTTCTTGTGACAAAAGTGAACCACATAGTCGCATCTTTCAGTAAACACATATTAAACAGTAGTAAAAATGAAAAGAGCAATACACAACGGTGTGCAAAAATTAAGAGCGAAAAGACTTTAAATATGGAACGTTGCAAACAAAAAAAAAATCTAAACCAATGCAAAAGTACCATAAGGTACCATACACATCGTTTGTTGATGCTGAATATGATGTTGGCAAGGAGTGGTTGAAGTATTGCTGCTGCAACCACGGAATCTTTATAGGCCAAAATTAAACTCAATGCTTTAGAATTTTCTCTCCAACAGCTCTTCGACAGTTACTGTGAGATATGGCGGGATTTTGTATTTTCTTAAATGTAGCTAAAGACCCGCAGCACCTCTAAGAAAAAGCACATAAGAATGTAGAAGTTGAATTATTTTGCTTTGAAAAAATAAAATTGAGTTTTGACTTTCTAAAAGCTTATTAGGAATGAAAATAATTGAAAAAGTTAACAATTTACCCGGTCTTAGCATGCCTTATTTGTCAAATTAATTAACAAATGCCCCTTAAATTCTATTTACTGTCTTTATTAACAAACAATGGCAAACATTCAGTGGTTTTTAGGATTGAAAAAATATAAATAAATTAATTATCCCTGTCAATATAAAATTGTATGCATGAAAAAAAAAAACATTTTGCTGAAACAATTGTTAATGACGTTTCATAATCTGATTGAATAACTGAAATAATTCGTCATTGACTATTACTATTTGTCAAACGTAATTATTATTATTTTTTCAAGAAGACCCTGTGTTGTCAATTTGTATTTCTCATTCACAAAACCAGCTTTCAAAATCACTTTCATTAAAAATGCATCTTTATGAAAAATGCATTTCATTAAAAATGCATTCAAAAAATAGACGATATTTATTATTTTTAATATTTATTTAGTATAAAACCTGCAGTTTTCTCTTTCATAAACAAAGAATTCTTTAAAATGTTTGCAAGAAAACCGCCTCGACGCATTATTTGCATAAATTCCGTCTAGACATTTCGCAAGGAAAAAAAATCGATGTCAAAATCTTAAACAATTAACAAGTAGCAAACAATTAGAATCTTCACAAAGCACCGCTTTTCGCTATACTAAAGACAGCCAAAGGCTTTTCATCTGAGTATCTTCCAATTCTGTTTCTGCGTCATTACTTAAAGGCTGCTTTGAAAAATATTAATGACAAGAAAAAAAGAGAGCAACAGAATTTCATCCCGGTTATTCCTTCTTCCTCTTTCAGAATATCTAATTAAAATGATGCGTCTTGTGCCCTGACAGCGCTTTTCGAATTTTCGAACCCCTTTCGTTGCTCGAGGTTCCGCATAATGACCCATTGCTGATTAAGAGGGAAGTTGTTGTGTGGGGATGGAATGCTTTTGGAATTTTTTAAAACTATCCTTTTAAATGATTGTCACTTTCTATTTGCTGAAAGCAAAGCGGAATGATATATTGTTGTTTTAATGAGAGTTTTTATATTTTGTTTTTTCTTTTCCTCCATTCTAAGGGATTCAGAACCTTTTCTATTAATCATTATTCTAATCAAAAATGCTTTCGAGTGATGTTTTGATTGTGGTAAAACGAAGCGAACGTCGACTTGAATTGTTTTAAAAGAAGATAATTTATTATTTAGATTTACTCCATAAATTCTCTCCAGGGGTCTCATTAGAGTTGTATTAGGAATGCTTTTAATGATGATTAATTATTAGAGAAAGTAAAGTTCATTATTAATTAATCAGTTTTAAAGCAATTTTCAATTGATAATGAACTTACTTAATTCTTTTCGATATTTAGATTTGAGTGTACACTTTTTCGCCGTGTAATTGAATTTGAGGTAATAATTTTAGGGCTTAATTTTGATCGTACACTGTCACTAATAATAAAACTTAAGGCGATACACTAATAGAAACAATTTTATGGTGAAGATAATGTTGAATGGCATATATTGTTAAATATATCTAAGACAATACCTTTTTTTCTAAACTTATTTTACATTTAAAATAGGACAAGTTTTAGTTTATGTTTTTAAATTGTTGTGCACATGTAAAACATTTTCATTCCGCACAAAATATTTATGTTTTTCATAATATAATTCTTGACGCTGATTTTGATTTAAAAAAAAATCTGTCGTTTATAGTGTATGTTAAGATTAATTATACGTTTTTCTCTACAATCATCACGTAGGTTCAGGTGTTGTTAAATGACCATGAGTTCGACGATTTTCAACTTTACGAAGATACACTTCTAAAATCATTAAAAGCATTTGATTTTTTGACATATATCTGATATACATTCTTTGCGAGTAGCTTCGGTTTGAACAAGAAAATCGGACAATTCACAGTTTCTATTAAGTTCTTTTTTAAAATTAGTTTAGCTAATAGGGTGAGCTAATACGAAAAGAGATAGTGAAAATAAAATAGCTTTTGAATAAAAATGAAATCAATCAGAAAATACGTCGCATGTTTGCGTATACGCCCATATTTAAACTAAATATGGGCAATTTGTAATGTCATCTGCTGTTGAATAATGCAGAATTCAGTACTTAGAGACTTACTTTTAACTTCATCCACATCAACATATTTCCAGACAGTACCTCTCTACTAATGGGCACGTAACGATTTGTTGAAGGCAAGTAGGTTTTTCTGGTGACAGCATATGACAAATTGTATAATCCTTTATATATTCATTCAAATAGCTCCACTGTACATGATCCGTATTCTATAACCAGGGGGTAATTTGTCTCAAGAAAGAGCGGTAGTGTTTTCAGTTTTCATCTTTTTAGGTCTTGTTCCGATTTGCATAAATTTTTAGTCACAATTGTTAAAGAATTGCAAGTTTTGACCCTGTTCTTACTCTTCTTGAAGTTTTACCGCGACTATAACTTTTATCAGCACACTTGTTCTTGCCAGGAAACATTATTCTTTCGTTTTCTGCAAGATCATTCTCAAACTCTGCAAGATCATTCTTATTTCACTTTATGCAAAGGGCTAGAGGAAACATGCAATCTTGTATGTGTACTGCACATTAATAAAAAAAAAGAAGAAACATCTTTCATGATAATAAATTGCTTTATAATAAAAAAAGGCTAAGACTAAAATTACAACTATTTGACAGTATTTTACATAAACTTCTCTAAAATAATTAATTAATTTCAATACTTCAATTTATCTAGGTGCATAAATAACTTCTGTATAAATAAGAAAAGCTTGAGGAGAAGAAAATTAGGGAAAATGGCACATGTAAAGTATTTAATAACGTTTGGAGATTTTTTCGAAAGTTATTTTTGTGGCATTTTTACTTTCTTCTATATCTATTATATAGAAGAAAGTATTGGTTTCGTAAAAATTTTCGAATGTCGAATTTTGACGGATTTGCACGTTTTGAGGTGCGCTGAGTCCATTTCGACCATTTTTGGAAAATGTCTGTCTGTGTGTGTGTGTGTCTGTCTGTGTGTGAGTCTGTATGTGTGTGACCAGTTTTTGTGGCCGCGCTAGAGCAAAAACTACTGCATGAAATCGAACAAAAATTTTTTCACATATGCACCACCATGTGAACTGGTGCACCTGACTTTGTTTAGCGAATTCCTCCAAGGGGGGTGGAGCAATCGCACGTGTTCTGCGCGTGGGTGATTGCTATATCTCAGGAAGTAACCGGCGGAATCAAACGAAAATTGGTCCATAGGTAGACCCTACCGAGTACAGGTGCTGATTTAATTTGCGTGTCAATATCTCGAAGGGGGGTGGAGCAATCGCACGTGTTCTGCGCGGGGGTGATTGCTATATCTCAGGAAGTAACAAGCGGAATCAAACGAAAATTGGTCCATAGATAGACCCTATAGAGTACAGATGCTGATTCAATTTGTGTGTCAGTATCTTGAAGGGAGTGGAGAAATCGCACGTGTTCTGCGCGGGGGTGATTGCTATATCTCAGGAAGTAATAAGCGGAATCAAACGAAAATTGGTCCATAGGTAGACCCTATTGAGTACAATCGCTGATTCAATTTGTTTGTCAATATCTCGAAGGGGGGTGGAGCAATCGCACGTGTTCTGCACGAGGGTGACTGCTATATCTCAGGAAGTAACCGGCGAAATCAAACGAAAATTGGTCCATAGGTAGACCCTATTGAGTACAGGTGCTGATTCAATTTGTGTGTCAATATCTCAAATGGGGGTGGAGCAATCAAAAGTGCTTATTTTGTCATTGCACCTACTGTATCTCGGGAAATATTGCTGCGATTTGAATGAAATTTGGAATAACACTAACCCAATATGGAAGCAAGCATCGATTAAATTTTGGCGCCAATCGCCCCAGGGGGAGGGTGGGGTGATTTTTGCGCTTAGTCAACAATGCGAAAAATTAATTCATTAAAAAATCGCTTTCACGCTATTTAATTATCAAAACAGCTGAAAACTTTCAATGATTTGAAATTTTTAACTGTTGCCAATTTCTTTTTACTAACAAATAAAATGTTTGCAATTAATCTAAACAAGGCTTTTGCAATGATTTCCAATGTCGCTCATTGATTCTGCATTTGCAGGGCTATTACGATAATTGGGAAATGGTAGATGTCTCCAATTACTTGGGCGAGTACGTATTTTATTTTGTAACCGGAATTCATAAGATAGATATAGAAGAAAGTTTCGTGACGGCCACGACAGCTAGTTTAAAAATGTACTAAATTCTTCCCTATAGGGGCACACGTGAAGAAATTTTAAAAACAGGACAATCACCACTTAAAAACAATCTTTAATAGGAAACATAAACCTATATACCAATTATATTGAACACTTTGTAATTTGTTATTACAAAGAGCAATAAAATGATATGAAATACTTGTTAAAATAAAACTACAGAATTATCACTACAGAAATTGGCTCAAACGTTTTATGAAGAAGTAAGGTAGATCCTGCTGTCAATTGAGATTTTGTTTTCTTAAAGTTTGAATGAATTTATAACGCACTAACGTTTTTCTTTTCATTCCTGAAACACATATTTATATAATATGCTGTTGTTGTTTATACATAAAAAAACAACCAAAAAATGAAAGAAATAAATACACTAAGTATAATGTCATATGCATTAATATCTAATTTTAAATACGCTTTTTTTAAATCTTTATACGAAACAATAATATTTGCCTATGTTTTTAACAATTATGGATAATTAGATTTTTTCACTGTCTTGAAATTCATATTAATTGTCAAACCAATTTTCTAAATTTTTTAAATTTTATTCTATTTGATGTTTAATACTCAGAAATAACTGATTTCCATAAAAGTTTTGCTAACGGTTTTTTTTAATAATATTTGATTTTTTGTATACTTCATGAAAAGCTGAGCTTTATATCTATCAAAAATCTGTAGATAAACTAAGCCTTTTGTCCGAAACATGCACCAAATCTACAAAATACGTATAGAAGATTTGCAGAAAACTGAAGTTCTCTGAGCTAGATTCAAACATTAAAGAGTCATACCGCCTTTAATACCAAAAGGAAAAATCCTTTGGGTAAACTCAAAATCCTCTCGGAAAGCCATTCAAAAGGATCTTTTAATGAAAGCACAGCCTCAATCAGGAGGATTTCCTTTGAAAAAGAAAATATTTGCATAACAGAGCGTCGTTATATCCGTAACTCCTATACTTATTCATAAGAGATGAAACATAGCGAATGGAAGTGTGTATATTTACTACTTCGATTAGGGTTCGTCAGAAAGAATTCTCCTGTAAAGATCTGCGGTGCCGGAGTATTTGTGTTTCCATGAATTCCACGTCAGTTGATGGAGTGTAGTGGGGGTAGGAAATAAAATGGGAGCTGGGAAATAGTTTTCAGTCATTACTTGGACGTTTCCTAGCAATTTTAGCTAAATATTTATTTAAATCGTTGCTTTAACGCGTAGTTTGAAGTATTTTCAAAAACTAGTCGAAGTTTGATGGCTTTAAACTGTCAAATACACGTTAAGTAAGCCAAGTCGGTGTAAACCCAGCAGTTCATTCAAGTTTTCTAACAGGTTCGTGAACAGTTTTGATACGTTGTGGACACTTAGTAAGACATAGTAGGATGTAGATAGTGTGCAAATACGCGTTTGACAAAGTATATATTTATTCTAGTTCTTAATAATGCTTTAATTAGTTTGAAAGTAAAAAGTTGAAAACTGCGTTTACAGTGGTTAACAGAAGAAAGAAGTATATTACATGTCCGGCACACGAAATAGATTGTAAGGAAATGCTCCATTAATAATTTTCTGGTGTAACGTAATTGAAAGTACGTTCGTCGACAAGGAATATCTTTTAAATTTTCCTCACCAATGAATTTTATCGCACTAACACAATCAAAGTTTTTCATGAAGTAACAATACTTTAGTCATTTTTATTTATTTCCAATTTATATACTCTATTTGAGACAATCCACTGCACAGTGCTTAAGAGTTTGATTAATTAAAATTGAATTATTTTTAACCGACTTCAACAAAGGAGGAGGTTATCAATTCAAAGTGCATGTTTTTTTTTTTTTTTTGTTCGCACATAACATCTAATCTACTGAACCGATTTGGACGATTCTATTTTTAATCGATAGGAGATGGTGTAACTTAGGTACCATGTACTCATATGACGATATTTGTTCACTAGAAAAAAAAGATATTAAGGAAAACAGTAAATTTCATGTCATTTCCCCATTAAATGATTAAATTTTCAATCCATTGTTGCAAAAATTTTGTTGCCTCGCAACAGCAATAATAATAGTAATCATGATAAAAATTTTGAACCAAGGCTTCTCTGGAGTAAGTATGAAATATTAATAAGTTGTCGAATTTAAAGCGATTTGTTCTAAATGATTAAATATGAAATCCATTGTTACAAAAGTGGTTGATATGAAACCAATAATAATGATAATGAGAATTTTACATGAAGGCTTAACTATATCAAACATGAAACTCGTTAGCTGGAACGTACGTAGTATGTGTTAAAATCTTAAGAACAACGAGAAACTAGAATTGCTTTGAAATACAATCGAGCCCGCTTATTAGAATATCGGTTAAAAGAATATCCCGCTTAATGTAATACATTTTAAATGTACCAAACCGTTGTGTTTCATTATTTGGATCCCGGATAATGGAATATGCCGCTTATTAGAATATTTTTTCTCGACAAAATGGCTATTTCATTAAGCGGGTTCGACTGTACAAATTAGTTAAAAAGCCGTTGATATTTAAATGGCTTTGATTAAGCTAGTACACAAATAAATACCAAAGAATAACAAGGATTAGTTTTTAGTGTCAATCATTTAAAATTTTTGATGCGTTGGTACTTTCTTTTTTTTTCCTTACACAGTTTATTTTATGAAGCATTTACTTAAGAAAATTAAGTGAAGTTTCGTAATGGAAACACTACCTTATTTCATAAGTACACTTACACTAAAAAGAATAAAATAAAATAATTTTGGAAAAAAATAGAATTGACTTCAGTTGGAAATTGCTCTAAAAAGTAAAAAAATAATTTTTTTCTTTGAACACCATCGAAACTACTTTTAAACATAAGTTTTGAAGTCGGCGCAAAAACGATAGGTCAAATGATATTTAACCATATTTTGCCAACATTTTTCAGAGAAACCATTGAAAATTAAAAGCAGAATATTTGTACCAGTACACGAATGTGTGGTAATGAATGAAATGTATGCGAATGCTTTTAAAGCACCTGGATCCATTAAAATGTATATAGTTAAATTATAGTTGTGAGTAGTGTAAAAAGGCCGGTTCACCGGCAGGAGGAGGCTGTGAGGCTGGAGCCACCTCCCACAGCCTCCTCCCGCCGCCTCCTCCCACAGCCACCTCCCACAGCCTCCTCCCGCCGCCTCCTCCCACAGCCTCCTCCCGCCGCCACCTCCCACAGCCTCCTCCCGCCGCCTCCTCCCACAGCCACCTCCCAGAGCCACCTCCCCGCCGCCTCCCCAGGGCCGCCGCGAGGATTTTAGTTTTGGGATGGCAACATCCAAGTTTTGATTTCTTGAAATGGCAACAGGTTTGGTTGTCATGACAACCAATGTTTTGGTTTCTTTGAATTATTTTCGTGAAAGGTTACAAGGGTTTTTCCCGCAAATTTCTGAATAATTCCCGCGAATTGCAGGACTTTGAATTATTTTCGCGATTTTCGAACTTAGAAATTTTTTTCCTGAAAAAATATTTTTTTTTAAGTTGATGGTCCCACCATCCAGCCCGGGTGTTGAAAAACAAAAACACCCCCATCAACTTTTTTTTTTTTTTTTCCTTTTGTCGAAATCTGCTGAAGCAATTTGCTAATGCAGTTGCCTGCTGAGGCAGTTAATTTAGTTAATTAGCCAAAAGTTCAAATCTTTTTTTCTTTACCACGTTCACAAAAGTTAAATGACAAAAAGGACCCTTGAAGTGTAAAATTATAAGTCGTGTATCGCGACTTCACTTCAACAGTCCTTTCAATTTAAAAATAAACTCACCAAAAGACGACTTCTTTTTTCTTCTTTCTGCAAATAAATGGTACTTTGATGCGATTTTAGTGCTCGTGATCATAATATATGAGGTTATCAAACACTCACATTCAATTCACAGCACATAGGTATACAATTCACAGCACATAGAAAAAAGACATTTCGGACTTTTGGTCAGATCATAAATAATGAGTTCAAAATTTTTTCACTCAATCATTTAATCATATCCTGACACCTGGAGATTTCATTCAGGGCGTCATAACCGAGGGTTTTGTTGATTTCCAGGTATCAGTCACCTTCCTCGGCTCAACCATTGAAATCATCAATCACTAACATTCATGCAAATTCATTCATTCTATTTCATTCACACACATTCACACACATATTCTCACTCACTGTCATTCAACACAATTAAAAAAATCAATAACAATTTAAAAAATCAATAACATTTGAAAAAATCAATAACAATTAAAATGCAACAAGTTAAAATTTTCATACATCAACTATAAAGAGGCCATCACCATCTGAAAAGGAAAACTGATTATACATAAACATACACTCAGGTACCTTTAAAAAAAATCAAAAATAAAATTTTTGCAGTCAAGTAGGAAAAAAAAAAAAAT